>PISX010003953.1:0-128904 GCA_004024625.1 Mellivora capensis
AAAAAATGCTTCCATCTGTTCTGGCTCTTGTGGGGATAGGTATTTTTTTTTAGAGGGATCAAAAGAACTCAAGAAACTAAGATCCAGAAACAGGAGAGAGGTCACAGAGTCAATCTCTCCTGACCCCATAAACAAAAATGTTTGGTAGATACCATAGCTCTCCCCTCTCTCCTTGGTTGGCCTACACCCCAGTATTAAAGTAGTATGCGGGGTTTCTGTAATCAATGTGGGTCCAAAGGTCAGCCCCAACTCTAAGTGTGAACAAATGTGGTCAAAGCCCTATGTTGAGAATGCCACCTGCTTTCAGGGTAACTATGGAACTCCAGGACTTTTGAATTTGAACCAACACAAATTGGGTAGGGTAGGATGGATTGGACTGGGTAGAGTAGGATGCTACTGCCTAACGAGTTCCAGAAATCCTATAGGCATTAGCAGCAGCTTTAGAGAAAATTTCTAGCAACCCTTCAAGAGACTGGACTAGCCTGGAATTTGGATGTGGTCCAACTGCCTTAAGTAAAATACAGCGGTACCACGTTTTATCTTCTGATTCCAACTCAAACCCCTTACCTCCAGCCCCTGCCACCCCCTCAGAAGTCCTGTACTAAAACACACAAGAGTCTGCAAATATTTTTCTTGAGAAAATGTATGATGGGAAAGAGAGTTTTATTCACCAAAAATTCTCTTAGAAAGGGAGTACTGTCTTTGTTGGAAAAATCCTTTGATAATTGCTTGGGGGTAGAAACTGACATTTGAGGGCACCTGGGTGGCTCAGAGGGCTAAGCCTCTGCCTTCAGCTCAGGTCATGATCTCAGGGTCCTGGGATCGAGCCCCACATCGGGCTCTCTGCTCGGCAGGGAGCCTACTTCCCTCTCTCTCTCTCTGCCTGCCTCTCTGCCTACTTGTGATCTCTGTCAAATAAATTTAAAAAATCTTTAAAAAAAAAGAAACTGACATTTGAGGGGTACTGGTTTTGGTGGCTTATCTGCAGAAGGCAAGGGGATGGTTTTATTGATTGATCCACGAGAGAAGAGGGAGAAGTGAGAGGAAAATAAGAGGGGAGATGAAAACAGGAGATGTGAACTCCCTGCTAGATCAATCACTTGGGGGCAGGAAGAGCTTTAGCAAGCATTAAAACTCAATTTCATAGTTTCTTTCCTAAAAATATTCCAAAGGCACATGAAAGATGCTAAAAGTGTGGACTCCTTTCAGGTGCAATTATCTTGGATGCACTTGGTACTAGCTGAGTTGCTAGAAACTGACAAGGAAGCTAAGTTCTACATTCAACATGTTATTGCTAAAAAGGAGATAGATAGCTCTAAAGGTTAAGAACTACCAAGGAGGACACACACACACTAGGAGCAAACTGTGAGAACAGGTATCATGAAGATGGTCACAGGCCACAGAACTGGGTTTTCATCCAAGTTAACCAGATATTCAAGGAGTAGGAAGCCCCTAGCTGACAATGTGGCTATTCTCATTTTGCCGCCGCTGTGTGGTCATTCATCTTACTTCGGAGTGAGTTTTCTATGACACAAATGGAAGCGTGCCATACCTGTGATCAAAATTCTTCAATAATCCCCCATTGCTTAAAGGATTAAAATAAAGAAGAAAAAAGAAAACCTCTGCAAGGCATTTAAGGCTTTTCTCAGCTTCTTGCAAACTGCCTGGTGAGCAATAGGCGCTCTAAACACTGATGTATAAATAAGTAGGACTGGCTCTCTCATTTCTATCAGGCTCCACACAAAAATCACAGGACTAATCAGTAAAGTCATTCCTGGCCATCTGTTGAAATCCCAACAAGCCCTCAGACCCAAATCTCCATAGCCGCCTTCTCTGCTTATTTCTCCCCTCAGTTCTCATCAATATTTTACATATTAGATATGATATATTTTCCTTATTTAGTTTATTGTCTGTATCCCTCTGTAGGCATATAAATACATAAAAAATAAACTACACACGAAAAATCTATGAAGACGGGAACTGTGAACTTTTTAATTTCTTCACTACTCTATCTCCAGTAACTTAGAACAGGACTTGGCACATAGCAAGGGCTTAAAATATATGTAGGTCGGATGGATGGGTCGATGGATAATGAGAGCCTCAGCTCAAAGACAATCTCCACCTGAAGTTGCCAGCAGATTTAGACATTTCTCCTCCCCACTGCTGTCCCGTACGTATCTTCTCTTACCATATTGTACTTCTTTGCATGTTGCTCTGAGTTGAAAACTACAGCAAAGTTAGGGCCCTCACCGTTTCATCTTCATATGCTTACAAGTGAATCCTTTGTATTTTGTACATGACAGGTCACTGAGTGAATAACTAATTATATCCCCATTTTAAAGATGTGGAAACTGATATCCAGAAAGGTTAAATAACTTTTAAGGACACACACTAGTAAGTTGCAGAGGTTTAAGATTTATCATAAACATATGTCACACCGTTCCTTTACTTTTCCTTGTCACTACTACCATCTCTCTCTACAATGTTCTAGCCTGCCCCCCACATTTTCTGTTTATCCATATTGAACCCACTGCTAAGTCCCTGCTCAAATCTCACCTATTTAGTGAAATCTTCCCGATGACTTATTCATGGTAATTTCTCCCTTTTTTTCTCCAGAAAACTCCTGAGATGACATTCAGGGTGAATGGGGTATGGGCCTTGGAGAACAGCTTATCCATGTCTCATCTGAGTTCCACACTCCAAATTCAGACTCTCGATGCAAAGGCCTACTTATTTTGCAGGTAATGCACCCTCCATTGGTTCCAACTTCAGGTAATGTTCTCTTATGGTCTGCATATCTTTCCTGACGATTTATGTGGCTGATGATGGAGGCCATTATTTGCATGATTTGGTTGAGCTGAGCTCCCAGAAGAAGCTGCAAAATGCAGCAAAGTATCCAAGGTTATCTGAACACACAGCGTCCCTACCCTGAGGTTAGCATTTAGGACACCGAAAATTTTCCCCTCCTTTCTCTGTCTCTGCTTCTCTTGGAAGTAAGGGCTTCAACCTTCCCCAGATGTGACTCCTCCAAGCTTCCTACATAAAAAGCCAAAGCTTATGTCCTATTAGTCATTTCCTCATGTTGCCATATGGGAAATAGAGACTGACTTTTCATTGGCCCAACTTTTTCCATTTTAAATAGAGGAATGTATACCAACATTAGAAATAACAATTTTTGTTGTCAGTGGTCCTTAACAAGTAATGCAAAAAGTTACTTACGGTTTAAAGAAAATGTGCTTGTTTCCTGTCCTCATGTCCTCATCGCTCAAGCTGAGACACTTAAAATCGGAACCTGAAAAAATTCGCAATAATTTCCCACTGTCTTTTGTACTTAAAATATCTGGTAGATATCTAAACATCCTATACCTAATAATGTGCCATCCAAGTCTGTAAAAGGACTGCAACGTTGAGCCCTTCATTGTGTCCACATCAAATACTGAGATTAATTTGGGAAAAAGTAGTGAATTAAAAGTGCAGGTTTGGGCTAAACACCTGTGTTCGAATCCCATCTCCATCGTCTCCCAGCCATGTAACACTGAGTAAGTTTCTTAACGCCTCAATCTCATTTTCCTCATTTTAAAATGAGATCCCACCCCTTTATAAAGTTGTATGTAATATAAAAAGAGTAGTAAATGATAAAGCTATTTGGGGGCTTACTATGCTCTAGGCACTATGTTGAGCACTTTACATCCATCTCATCTAATTGTCGCCAATCAGAAGAACCCGCCTTCTTCACGCCTCTATTCTCTTCCCGCACGAAACTGCAGCGCGGGGTGAGCGGCCGCAGGGGTGGGGATCAACCTCTGGAACCCCGTTTCACGCCCAACTCGCAGACCGCGCCTAAGCGACGGCGGCCCTGGGGTAGGGGGAGCCTGTTTCCAGCCGGACCGCGTCCCTGGGCGCTCCGGAGCGCTGCGCCTGCGCGCTCAGCCCGTCGCCGCGCCGGCCCTACGGACGTGCGCTCGCTGCCTTCGCGGCGCCTGGGCCCTGGGATGCGCGCCTGCCCGGTCCTTGCCAGCTCCAGGTGCGTGAGGAGGACTAGAGGAGTCCGTGTGTGAGGTGGAGCGATCCCCGGGAAGGGTCGGCCCTGCCTCGATCCCTCCAAGGTGCCCGGGGACCCGTAGCGGGGACGCCACGACCTCAGCTCCCATTCCTTTTCCAGTTCCCCGCCTCCCGACTGCGTCTCTTGGGGAGCCGCAATCCTTTAGAGGAAGGCGCAGAAAGGATGCATTTCCCCCTGCTGGGGGTCGAGTCGCATGAGGCATTCCCCCCTGACTGCGACCAAAGCCGTTTCACCCTTGCCCTTCCTTTCCTGGTGTGGGATTTTGCAGTCTCTGGGTTCGGCTCGACTCCTTAGGTGCTTATTGGTTGTGGGTGATTAGGGCGACGGCCGGACTTCAGGGTCCTCTGTCCTTTGCAGCCCGTCTGGGACGAGAGGTGAGGGTTTAAGAGCGTGGGCCAGGGGAAGTGGGGCAGAAGCAGCCACCAAGAAGGAAAGGCTGTGATAAATGTCGCCAGAGATTATTCCCCAGCTGGCAGTGGCCCAAGTTCCTCTCAGGGCTTTCGTCTCTTGTTCATTGGCTTTTGTGATGTCCTTACTGCGCTTTTATTATGTTAGTAAAAAGAAAACAAAAACAAAAAACAACAACAAAAGAAAACACAACAAACAAAAAACACCAAAAAGCTTTCAGCCTTGAAGCGTAAATGAAATTTTTTTAAATCGGTTTTTACAGTCTTCCAACTGAGTGTGTCTTGCAGTTGTCAGAATAATCTGCAGGTTGAACCACTGAGATTTACTGTTTTACTTTTTATTTTCAGCTTAACTGGGAGTTGGCTTTGGTTTGGTTTGGTTTTAATATTACCACCACCAACAATAAAATCAATTGAGAGCACAGAGAATCAGTTGAAGTGGGATTTGCAGCTCTATCAAATTAATGTGCACCCTGTAGAAATACATATGGGACTGCCCTTGGAGCACTGGACATCCCTGAGCTATCACTTATAAATAGCAGATGAGATCACTTGTTGCCACCAACGGTTCTAGCAAAGTAGAGTGCTTTCCCACATGGTATGAAGGCAAATGACAGTAGTATCCAGTCTTAACTGTTAGTGGTAGTTGACCAGCCATAGACACTTTGGCACAGGTAGGGAGTCAATTCCTGTTATAATCAGAGATGGTTGTGTTGTGTGGTTCTAGTCTGGGACTTCTTTCGAGTATTCCATAGAAACTATTACAGAGAAGGAAAGATATACGGTAGGAATAGAGGAGATTGGCTCCTGGACAAAATCCTTTGTGTGATCTTTCAGGCCTGAAGGTAGACAATTGCATGTCTTTGGCTGGCCAGCCTTATTAGGGGGGAGAACTGCCCTCCCCACACCAGACTTGTGCATGGCCAGTGCATTGCAGTTTTCTGGAGGGAGTTGCAATCAAGGACTCACCCCATGTTTATACTAGCTTGGGTTGTTGGCTCAGTTACCTGCATTCAGAAGGTCTTGGCGGGGTGCTTCCCAGGCCCCTCCATCTCTGCCAAGACCCCTTGGGTGGTTAGGGGGAGGGGCTTGCTTGAGGTACTTTGCTCTGTTTTAACTCAGGACTTTTCCACTCCTAGCCCTTCCTTCCTCTTCCTCTGGCCCACAGGCCCATAATGAGGCAGAAGCCTTTTGTTCTGGCCTCCTCTGCAGGGAGATGCGGTGTCTGCTGCATCCATCTGATTCTCACCTAGTGTAGTTCTGTCTAATGGACCCTGGGAACCAGTACTTGTTTTGCCCCCTCCTTGCACTGTGGCAGTAAGTGAATAAAGGCTTGATTATTATTTTCATCTTGGCTCTTTGTCCTAATTGACCACCCTGACACCTGACAGCTTGACAGGAATGAAATAAATTGCCAAGTTCTTGGCAATTTATTGGATTCATAACTTTAATTCTCGTAACTGTTGGTGTGTTAGCATGTTTCGGGATTTAGAGAGTGTTCACCAGTATTTTCTCTAACTCAGTGTAGTGAAAATGCATATGAATAGCACCAACAGTTGATTGTTGCTAACATGGATATCTGGGTTATACGGTATATTTTGTCAATTAATATAGTGGCTTGCAGTCAGAGTCTTTTATTTTGCATAGACTTGTATGGCATATCCATTTGGCCTCTTTTAATTACATTTTTTGGTAAATATTTCAGGGTTATATGAGCCAAGTGAAAAAAATTAGATACTGCTGCTTTCCTTAGTAATCCTGCCTCATCCTGTGGGCCCCAGTCTTACCTAATGGATTACTTGGTTACTTTGAATAAAGTGACTGATTCGTTGTGGTTTCCTCTGACTAGTGTTGTGTGAAGAGATGTACGAGGAACAGCTTTCACAACATTCTTACCTCTTTCAACAGAAGTTTCACAAAACAGTATTCATCTTTATGTTACGCAGTCTGATGGTTTCTACTCTTTATTAAACAAGACTGCCGATCCCGACCTACTGAATTGATTTCAGAGTGCATTAATGGTAGCAACATGCAGTTGTGTTTTTCAAACACAAAAACACTGTAATAAAGCACCTAGTAGAAGAAACTTGTTCAATAAACGAATGTTTTTGTTTCTAATTCACATTGCTGAAAAGAACCACAGTGGATATGTTTGTGATTTTGTGTTTAGGGTATCTTCTAGGAGAAAACAGTACGCATATATGCAAATAGCATATATGTTGGATGTTTGCTAAATTAACTGACAAAAGAACACTGCGTTTCTGGTAGATTTAACGACTTTCTGATTTCAACTAGAAGATACAACATTAGAGAGGTAGAGCAGCTTTTTTTTTTTTAATCTCTGACTCCTTTATTTAAAGTAAATGCAATAGTAGAAGAATGAGAAGAATGGTTTCTCTGATAAAAGAAGATAGAGTATACATTTTTTGTGAAAATACCTAGTAATCTTTTGCATATGTCCTACAAAGTTATATTAGCGAAAGCATATTTGTCTTTATATTAACTTCAAAACCAAAATGATCCTTTTATTATATTGTCTGAAAAGTGAACCACACTTTAACTTTCAGTTACTTAGCCATCGATAAGAATATAAGTAGCCAATTTGCCTCATTGACTCTGTATCTGTCTTTTAGGAATTCCACAACAAATGCGAAGAAGAAATACAAAGAACTATAAATTTAGTTTATTTCTTTTTTTTTTCGTATGTTTATTTCTTAGTTAGAAACCCTAAAAATACATAATATGTAGACAAGGATAAAGTTTTAAAATTTGTTTAGTGTTGAGCTAAGTAATACCTCCCTTTTGTATATCACTTCATAGTTTTCCAACACATTTAGATGGATTATTTCCATTGATTCTCACAACTTGATGTGGCATGCAGCCAGGAGACATTTTCCCTGTTTTAGAGATGAAGAATTTATTTCCTTTTTTCTGCCACTGAGATCATACAGTAACAAATCAGGACTAGAACCCAAGTTATCTGGGGCATTTTCTCCCAGTTGTCCATGTTGTCTTTGCTGGTCCAAAGAGGTAATTAAAAGTAAATATTGTTAATGATGTGGCTAGGAAATCCAACCTTGGTAACTGAAACGTTCTCTCAGATCATACCCATGGTACGCTATAATTAAATGCAAATAATCTTATTTTTAGTTTTACATTTTAATTCTTTTATATTTTATTCTTAGTAAATAATATTTATATTTTAATTCTCTTATATTTTAATTCTTATACTTTAATTCTTTATATATTTAATTCTTACTTTAATTGTTTTTTATATTTGAATTCTTTACCATTCTAGCTTAATTTTTAAAAAATGACAAAGCGGGACACCTGGGTGGCTTAGTCAGTTGAGCGTCCAACTTGATTTGGGCTCAGGTCATGATTTCATGGTGGTGAGGTGGAGCCCCACATAGGGCTCTGTGCTGAGGGTGGAGCCTGCTAAGATTCTTTTCTCCCACTGCCCCTCCCCACCCTAATTCACATACAGGTTCTCTCTCTCTTTCTCTTAAAAATGAATAAATAATAAATAATGACAAAGCAACTAAATAATGATGACGCTACTTAACAGAGAACTAGGAAACTTGGAATTAAAGAGTCTATTTATAATGTTAAGAAATTTGGCTCCTCCCCTTTTAATGTATTGTCTCAATTAATTAGAAATATAGCTTAAAATTATATAGGTTTTAGAGATTTTTTTACAATTTTATTTATTTATTTATTTATTTATTTATTTTTAAGTAAGCTTTACACCCAGGGGCTTGAACTCATGATCCTGAGATCAAGAGTCGTACACTGTACTGACTGAGCCAGCCAGGCACCCCTAGAAATTTAAAGACTCATCATTTCTTTTCTTTTTTTTTTTAAGATTTTATTTATTTGTCAGAGAGGGAGAGAGTGAACAGGCAGGCAGAGAGGCAGGCAGAGGCAGAGAGAGGAGCAGGCTCCCTGCCAAACAAGGAGCCTGATGTAGGACTCGATCCCAGGACACTGGGATCGTGACCTGAGCTGAAGGCAGATGCTTAACCCACTGAGCCACCTAGGCATCCCAAGACAAATCATTTCTGTATGTAAATTTAGTTTTATAAATCTAAAGTATTCCTCTAAAATGGTTATTAACTGGGGCGCCTGGGTGGCTCAGTGGGTTAAGCCTCTGCCTTCGGCTCACATCATGATCTCAGGGTCCTGGGATCGAGCCCCGCATCAGGCTCTCTGCTTGGCAGGGAGCCTGCTTCCCCCTCTCTCTCTGCCTGCCTCTCTGCCTACATGTGATCTTTCTCTGTCAAATAAATAAATAAAATCTTTAAAAAGAATAAAATACAATAAAATAAAATGGTTATTAACTTACTTTTTAAACATAGAAAAAGGCCAGGTTCTCCTATACCCTTAATATCTTTAACCAAAGGACAGCTTAAATTATTTTTTATATCAGTAATTTTTAAATTAATACATTTTTATTTTTGATTTTTAGACATCTGTGGAGTTTAAGAACATGGAGTTCAACAGAGTGTATCACTGAAGAATATGATGGCTGAAAACAATTTAAAAATGCTAAAGATTCAACAGTGTGTAGTAGCCAACAAACTACCTAGAAACAGGCCATATATTTGCAATATTTGCTTCAAGCACTTTGAAACACCATCAAAATTAGCTAGGCATTATCTCATTCATACTGGTCAAAAGCCATTTGAATGTGATGTGTGTCATAAAACCTTTAGGCAACTGGTTCATCTGGAGAGACATCAACTAACTCATAATCTGCCTTTTAAATGTAGCATTTGTCAACGCCACTTTAAAAATCTGAAGACCTTTGTGAAGCACCAACAACTTCACAATGAAACGTACCAGAATGATGTTAAACAGGTCAGAAGACTGTTGGAGGCCAAGCAAGAAAAGCCAGTATATGGGACATATCATACTTTTACCACAGAGGAAAGATGGGCATTACACCCATGCTCTAAGTCTGATTCTACATACAGCCCTACAAAGAAAAGAAAGAATATTCACGCGTGTACAATCTGCGGCAAGATGTTTCCATCACAGTCAAAACTTGATAGGCATGCACTTATTCATACTGGCCAGAGGCCTTTTAAGTGTGTCTTGTGCAGTAAATCTTTCCGACAGTCAACTCATTTAAAAATTCATCAACTCACACATTCAGAAGAAAGACCTTTTCAATGTTGTTTTTGTCAAAAAGGATTTAAGATTCAGAGCAAACTTATGAAGCATAAACAAATCCATACCAGGAATAAGACTTTTCAGACTCTTTCATTAAAGGTAAAGAGTCCAGAATCATGCCCCCGGCCTAATAAATTAAATGCAAAGCAGGATGGTTTTGAAAATGGTGATATAGGTGAATCTGAGGAGAATAATCAACTTGATGTCCACTCTATTTATATCGTCCCTTTTCAGTGTCCAGAGTGTGAAGAATGTTTTGAATCAGAGCAGATTCTCAATGGACATAAGTGTTTTCCTGCCAGAGGTGGCAAAATTCCAAGCAGGCTCAAAAGAAACTACAACTATAAAACCATTGTGAAAAAAATCTTGGCTAAACTTAAACGTGCTGGGGGTAAGAAATTAGATAATTTTCGATCTGAGAAAAAAGTATATAAAAACAGTTTCTTGAAAAATTGTGATCTTATTTCTGGTGAGCAGAGCCCTGAACAAACCCAGAGAACATTTATGGGTTCTCTTGGCAAACATGGAACATATAAGCCAGTTGGCAATAAGAAGAAAACATTGACTTTGCCATTTTCTTGGCAAAAGCACTTTCAGAGCCAAAATATGGGTAAAACCTTGAAAGGTATCCTTACAACAGAAAACATGTTAACTATAGATAACTCCGTGAATAATAAAGATGTATCTATCTATGGTTCATCAGGAGAGGAATTCTTTGATAATTGTGAAGTGCTTCAGTGTGGTTTTTCAGTTCCAAGTGAAAACATCCATACTGGACATAAGATGTGTCCTTGTGACAAATGTGAGAAAGTGTTTCCTTCTATATCCAAACTACAAAGACACTATTTAATTCATACTGGACAGAGGCCTTTTGGCTGTAATGTTTGTGGGAAATCTTTCAGGCAGTCAGCTCACTTAAAAAGACACAAATTAACTCATCTTGATAAGATTCCTTATAGAAGATCTCTTTGCCAAGAATTTGAAAATTTGAACCAACTTCTCATTCATCCAGGTGATAATGTTAACTATAATGCTTCCCAACAATGTCAGACTCTCGGTTTCCAAAAATACGAGGTCTCAGAGTCAGATCAGATATCAGAAATAAAAGTTAAGGCTGAATCAGAGGATTTCATTCTTAGTACCCCCTATAGGAACAGGCAGCCTTATCTCTCTAGTACACTACTGCAATCAGAGCCGAGCCAGCACGGTCATTGTTGTAGTTATTCAGGGCGTGCAGAGAGGAATGATGGCCATCTTTACCAATGCAGCGTTTGTTCCAAAAGTTTTAGATCTCCATCTAAACTGGAACGACACTATCTAATTCATGCAGGGCAGAAGCCATTTGAATGCTCAGTTTGTGGCAAAACATTCAGACAGGCTCCTCACTGGAAAAGACATCAACTTACACACTTTAAGGAATGACCAACCAGAAGATAAAGTTCTCAGATTCGGTTATGTAACTGACGGAACCAGGAACACATTTGTAGTCTCTCTGGTGACCTTGTTCTTAAAGCCTATATCATTTAAGATGTGTTTTCATTAAAAGGCCTTCGTTAGGTTGAGTGATGTCATAGGCAGTTGCTTATCCTGAAAGTAAGAGCCAAGATACATAGAAAATTAATACAATGTTTTAGGAACAGCCAAATTAATTTTTAGGGGGAAGAGCATGGTTTGATGCCATATAGAAGACATTTATTTATTTTAATATATACTTTGACTATTGAAAATGTAAATCCATGATGCGGTACAGTAACTCAGTTCATTCATTTTTTAAAGGAATTATTTCTTTTTTTTAAGGAATTATTTCTTACTGTATGCCATCTCCTTTTAGATATACTCAAAAGACAGGTAAAAGTTGGGTTTTGGCTGCAGCAAATAGCCCCACTACATTTTATTTATTTTGTTTCATAAGAAAGCATAATTTTGTCCACCTATGGCTCAAATTCCATTGCAAAATTTTTTCTTGTAAGTTTAAAAACTGAAGGCAGTAAAAGTGAAGATGGACGAAAAAATCATGGCATTATTTTCATTGGTCTTTTACAAACCATTTATTCTTAGGACCCTGGTAGCTTCACCTCCTTTTCCAGAGGGGATTAGAAGTTGACCTTTTGCCCAGCTTGTTGTCTTTCCCCAAAGATCTGAAAGTAGGAGAGAGACTAGAATGCACCTGTATACATTTATCATGTTTACTAATCAGGAATATTTTCCAAGTGCCATAATCTTTTTGAGGATATGTATGCAGTATTATCTTTTCAGAGGAATAAATGAAATTCATCTATTTACTAAATAATTGACAACAGTAGTTGTATAGACTTAAGACTCACCTATAGATCTGCATCTCCACGAGACTTCTGTTTTACTTCAGTAAAACTTTGTTTTAATGCCTCTTGAATTGAGTGGTCCTGTGACTTAACTAAATCTGTTAAGTTTGATCAAATGGCAATGACTAGGTCTAGTTCTAGTTTTTAATTCTGTTGTTTCTCGCAAGACGCTAATGCTAAAGAATGTTATTTTGATCCTTAGCAAATTGTTTTGATTAGTAAGGTAATTATTCCCAATAGTAATAAAGTGCTTATGGAATTAAGGGTATCGTTCTTCGAAACAGCACTGTCATGATTGGGAAATACTGAATCTTAAGCTATAAAAGACATAATCACAAATTGCCCTTTGTATTTGCCATTTTTAAATAAAATCTTTAAGAATGACATTTCTTAGTAATAAAGTAACCATTATCTTTAAAGAGAAGAACAGGTGGGTGTTTGTCCTAGTGTACTTTAAATATAGTGACAAGCCCTCTGTTGAGAATGGATAATAGACATTCTTTGCATTGTAAGCTCTTTGTCATACTCTAAGAATTGTCTTTGTATAGGAGGAAGGGGGAAGAGAGGTTGGTATTTTACTTCTTTTTCCAGTGCATTTTGAGAAACTTGGGTTTAATATACAGAGATAAAATGTAACAGTACAGATAAAATGCCCAATGTGTATAAATATGCAGGAGAATCATGTTTTAAAGAAGAATTTCTCTTAGGTTTCCTCCAGATATGTTCTTCCAATGCAAGCAAGATGATGGTTTACAGAATTTGCTTTACACAAAACTTTTCAAGAACATACTTATTACATTAAAAACAAGGAATAATTAGTTCATATTTTCCAAGAATATAGGTAGGTTCAAGGATTTTTTTGTTTGAAATGATGTATTTGGGGATTTTCCAAAGCTATTTATGTAATTTTATTTGAAGCAAATGTCTCATTTAGCCATTTCCCAACTCAAACAGGGAGAGTCCTAACAGTGTTGTGCTTGTATGATTATTAGACTTTATTTGCTTAAGAGATATTACTATACTTTTTTTTGGCCCATGACTTTTTATCTGTTTCATATTGAAAGTTGGAATATTGTAAAAAATTTTGTCAAAGATGTACTCTAGTGCTATTTGAAGTACCTGTAACAATCCTTATTTACCTTTATCACTGCAAGCTTCTTGTGGAAACTTTATAGGAATGAAAATAAACTGTATACCTCCATGATACAAAAATTAAACATTAGATGTTAAATGATGATTTGCTGCATGCTAGAACTGTTAGTATTGTTGAATCAATTACTTTGGTTTTCTGAAAAAATAAACTTTATAAATACCTTTAAAGAGATTTATTAAAAAAATTTTTGTTTGGGTGATTCCAGGCTGTAGCATGATTACTTACTGAAGTAGTTCCATTGGCTGAGTTAGTGGAATTATTGTTTCTTGTTTTGTACTGCAGTAAGGCCAACAATTTTAAGACAAAATGTGTGTGTGTTGAAAGAAAGTGGATGGTGGTTAAGAGTCCTGAAGAATTTAAATTTCAGAGTATTTTAAAAATAAACTTTGAAATTACAGAGTTTGGACTTTTTTTTTTTAATAGAAGGCAAAAGCACATAATACTAGAATAAGGTACTGATGGCCAAACACTTTCCTAGGCCCACTCCAATCCACCTTCTACACTGAATTTCCTAACATGGATCATCTCCCTTCTACTTATTTATTTTTTTTACTTTTCCTTTTTAGTACATTTCTTTGATAGTTTATTACCACCTACAAAAGGATGTTAACTGCATTACATGTCACATGATCTACCTGTTTACCCATTTATCTTCCTCTTTGGCCTTGCTCCAGATGTGTGCTAAAGAAATATAGAATTAGTTCCTCCCATGCATATTCTTGCTATTCTTGTCTCCATTTTGTCTACCCACTATTATTTTAAATTAGATACAGACTTTCACACTGTTCAAAGAAGAAATTCAGTTCAGTCAGATTTTATTTGACTTTACATGATTATGGGGAAAAAACTAAAGTGTTTAAAACTGGCTTGCAGAAAACTTTTTTAAATGATGAATTGACTTTTACTTATTTTTTTTTAAACATAATCACTGTCCCAACATGGGGCTTCAATTCACAACCCTGGGATCAAGAGTCGCATGTTCTATTGACTGAGCCAGCCAGGAGCCCCCAAAACATTTCAATTTACATGTTATGTTAAATAACCCATATTTGGGTTTTCTGTTGTTTTTTAGTAATCTCTACACTATACATGGGAGGCTTGGACTCAGGGCTCTGGGATCAAGAGTCCAGGCCACCTACTGAGCCAGCCAGATGCCTCAAGGACTTTTTGATGAAACAGAGTATCTGCTTTTTAGAAGCAGGAAAGAACATTTAATTCCTATCTTGAACTTTTTATTGCTGGTTAGAAGGACTTAAATTTCAGCGCTAACTGCTGGGGTTCAGTTAGCACTAAGAGGGAAATAAAACAGAAAAGTGACACAATGGTATTATTAAAGGAATATGGAACTCGTAATATTTTACATCTACACTGGCAAATTTCTATTCATTCTTTGAGTTTGAACTTAAATACTACTTCCTCTGGAAGCCTTTCTGATTTACCCAAACAATCCATCCCCTGTGCTCCCACTGCTTTCTGTTCATAACTCCATTAATTGCAACTGTTGATCAGTGGTTTTCAAAGTTTAGTGTGGATTGGAATCATACAGAGAGTTTTAAAAGCATGGATAGTTAAGCCACGTCTTCAGAGTTTCTCTCATGTCTGGTGTTGGACCCAATAATTTGCATTTATTTGCATTTATGCAGGTTAGCTATTAGGTCAAATTTGAAGTTGTGTTTGGAAAGAAGGGAGGATAAGCCAAAAAAAACAAAAACAAAAAACCAAACCCACTGCACCTTGCGTAAAAACAGATAACAGTTGGGACAAATAACTTGAATTTTACCTTTTATTCTGGTTACTGTTGTATCTTTTTGTCTTTTATATTGAAAATCTATTTTACACCTACTTTCTCCATTGCCTCTTCACTCACTAACCTGTCAGCCCCTTTTTACCTAGTAGCCCTTTTCCCCTAGTATGGCAATAGGGATGGATTGAAAAAGGCATGAGGAAACTTTTCGGGGTGTTGAATATGCTTAACATCCTGATTTTCGTGATGGTTTCACGGATGTAGGACTGAAAACAGATCAAATTTTACACTCCAAATATGTGCATGCAGTTCATTGTATGTGAACCTATACCTTCATGAATCTCTTAAAAACATTTAAAACCAAGCCCCTCATACCCAACCTATGTTTTTTTTCACTACCGATTTTTTTTTTTTTTTTAGGTTTGAGAGAACTGCCAAGTCTCCCCGACGCTGGCAGCTCTACCAGGAGAACCCTCGCCCACCACCACCTACCTGCCCAGGCATTGAGACTCTATCCGCACTATCGGGTGCGTTCTCCCATCTTCCCGCTAGGGGGCGCACGCGGAGGAGGCCGAAGCCCTTGCATTCTCTAGCTCAGACCCAACGCCTGCACGAACTTCCGGCTCTATTCCGTTCCGCTTCCGGGGAAATGTACGAGCTGCAATACGCGGTCCTCTAAGACTGTGAACAGCGAGGGTATTTTGGCCCGCGGGCTCCTGGTTCGCGGAGTTGGGCAGCCACAGCTACCTGTTAGGGGAAGTACATCGGGTTCACCACTGCTCCGAGCGGACCTTTCCTTTCCACTGGAGCGGAGTGAGAGTGCTGCCATGGCGGCCCCTGCTCAGCCCAAGAAAATCGTGGCTCCTACGGTGTCCCAGATCAACGCGGAGTTCGTAACCCAGGTGCGCTTGGCCGAGTCTGGTGTGTGTGAAAGGAGGAGATGTCAAGGCCCCCGAGGCCTGGGTCTGGGATTTTCCGCGGGACTGGGAGCGCCCAGGAAGCATTCGTTCGTCAGTGCATTCACTCAAGTTTTCGAACTGAGTATCTGCTCTGTGTCGGCCACTGCGTTAGGCGCTGGGGATACCACAGGGAAAGAGCCGCCTTGCCCTACGGAGTACAGGTTCCAGGGAAGATAGACAAATAAAACGAAATACACTAAGCGAGCTTTTCTGTACTGCAGTCTGTCGCAGAAGCGGTAGATTCACAGGAGAAAGCACCCCCGCCTATCTGAGACTGGCAGGGTTTCGTAGCCGAGATGATGCCTAACAGAGAGGAAGGAGTAGAGTTTTTCTTAGCCTTAGAGTAACTAGGCTTTTGAGTGGAGTGACGAGAGTCGGCCAAGACACCTGCTTCAAGTAGATGCATCTATGAAGAGAGCAACGTCGTTATCCGAAAGCTTTCATTTAGAACCGGTTTACTGTGTTGCATTGTGAGCCGCGGTGGGCTGTGGAAAAGGAAACAGTCCTGTAGCCCTCAACAACAATCCTAATCCTTATTTCGCTGCTTTGGGTGTTGGTTAAGAGTGCAGGTAGTTCCCTGCCCAAGTTATCCCATCTTCGTCTTTCTTCTTTGGTCTGTCTCAGATTTGCCAACGCAGAAGCCTCAGGGTCGTTTTGAACCCCCCTTTCCCTTAACCACTACGTGTTTACGTTCTAAATATCTTTCAAGTCTGTCTGCTTCTCTGTACACTAAGCTAGGTTGCCCTTGTTTACTCTGTGGGCCTAGGCACCCTAACCTGTGGCTCGTTGCTTTCCCCAGCCCATTCTTCATATTGCTGCCAGTGATTTTACACAAATTCAAATCCAATCATATCACTTACCTTCTTAAAATCTATAGAGGGTTCTAATTTCTCTTAGGATAATGACCAGGATCCTTCAAAATATTATGTAATGTGGCATGTGGTTATATCCAGTTTCCTCTCTCTTTCTTACTCTGCTTTAGCATTTACTTAAATTCGTCATGCTTTCTTTCACCTCCTGGTCTTTCAGCATTGTTCTTTCTGCTCAGAATCCTCATTTTCTCCCACTTTATGTAGTTAATTCATTGTCATCCATCTACATTACTTGGGAGAAGCTTTCCTGACAAACTTATTAGACCTCCCTTTTCCCATGTGCCTGTATTTTTATGGTTAAAGCCATTTATTAATTTCCTTCGCTCAAGGAGCTCAGATTTTAGATATGAGTCAGACCAATTAACAGTATAGTTTCAAACAGGGATAAGTGGTATCAGGTAAATGAAGCAGGGTGTTATGACACTGACTAGGATGGGTGTATGAAAGGCAGGCAGGAAAGTTCTCTCTTAGGTGACATTTGAACTAAGACCTGAATGTGAAGAAATGCCAGTTTAGGGGAGAGTAGGGAAACAATGCAGGGAACATAAGAGGGAGAATGGGATGAGATGCGGACAGATAATATGTAAACATCATATTATATATAGTTTTGGAGGGTGAGACAAGAAGTTTGGATTTCATTCTCAGTACAGCAAATTTTAATTGCAATCCAGGGAATATTTTAGGAAGGATCTTCTGGCTAATGGGTGGAAACTGGATGGGAGTGAAAGAGCAAAAGTAGCATTAGGGTTACCAGTGACTCCAGGTAAGAGATGATGGTGGTCTCTACTATTGAAGATTAGGGTAGGGCGCCTCGGTGGCTCAGTTGGTTAAGCAACTGCCTTCAGCTCAGGTCATGATCCTGGAGTCCTGGGATCACGTCCCACATCGGGCTCCCTGCTCGGCAGGGAGTCTGCTTCTCCCTTTCACCCTCCCCCTTCTCATGCTCTCTCTCTCTCAAATAAATAAAGACTTTAAAAATATATTTAAAATTAATAAAAAAGATTAGGGTAGACTGATACATACTGAGGCTAGAGGCAGCAGGACTTGATGATTGATTGTGGAAGGATGGAGGAAAAGACGAATCGGGCATAGCTTGAACAACTAGGTGAATGGAATAGACATTTACTGAGCTAGGAAAGGAGAGGGTTTAGTGGGGGAATATCAAGAGCTCTCTCTGGGACTTGTTAAATGTGAGATGCCTAGTGAACATTCAGTTGAAAATATTGAGGAGGCAGTTGAGTATGTGAGTCCAGAGTACCTGAGCAAGCTGTGGGCTTGAATATAAATTTTATATTTTTTGACCCAAGATGGTATTTAAAACTGTAGGATTGACTGATATGTCCCAGGGAATATTATTTGTAAACGTATAACTTTTATTGTATCCTGCATTAGATTGAGAGAGCTGAGGCTAGGAACTGTGTCTGATTTATTCCCCATGTACTCCCAGTGCCTAGCATTGTACTAGGTGCACATTGTGTGATGAGTATTTGTTAAAAGAGTGAGTGAATTAATGGATAAACATACCAGAGCATTAAAATGTAGAAGTAGGGATGAACATTCTCAGAAGTATTGGGACATGATAGCAAACATGAATGCCTAATATCTGCTAGATACTGTTTTGGGCTCTTACAGGCTGCAAAGATAAATAAAATGTGAACCTTGTATTTAGGGAGTTCAGTTTCTGGTAGACTTTAAGAGACTCATCATAGTTCAGTTGATAAATGCCAGAATACAGATGTGAGGGAGATGCTTTGAGAACACAGTTTTAAATGAAAAGTTTTGTCTAAGAAAAGACTGTCAAGAAAGAATCTTCTCCCCATTGAGAAAGTGCCATTTTAGATGGACTTTAAAACATAAATAGGGACATGAGGAAATGGGTTTTCTAGCTGGAGGGTGTATCTTGGATTTAGGTGGTGGTTTATTCTTTTTCTTCTTCTCTTTCTCCACCCATTCCTCCTTCCTCCTCCTTCTTCATTTCTGAGTACCTGACCAGAGAAGGTATTTTAAAATTATTATTAAATGAGTAAGTTGCAGAGCTTAAAATTTAAAGAGATCAGAGATCTGAACTTTGTGAATTCAGTTTTTTATGCTACTGTATTTTATGTCCGTTTTGTCTTTCAGTAAAATTTCTTTTGAACAGTCTATGCTGTCATAGCTATGTTAAGTGGGAAATGGAAAGAGTTTCTATTTTTCATGAGACTGGAGAGTATGGGGGAACGCAGTATATTCCTGAAGGTAGTAGTGTCTGAGAGGTCACAGGTTAGACCCCAAGGAAAAGCTGGATCAGATATTTACAATAAGCAGTTTTGATCAGAAGATAGGATTTACATATGTTGTGTGGAAGACCCTAAATCCATGAAAACTGATCAGATTTGGTTCTCTTAATGGTATGAGGTGAGTAAAAGTAGCTTGTGTGATGCCCATAGCAGGGGAATGAGGAATGAGAATACCATAAGATAATTGGGGGTCAAAGTGTTTTCTCTTGGGTTAGAGGGTAATTGATAGTTCGGGAAGGTGTCACGTAATGGGCCATTACTATACGGGTTTGGAGAGACTTCCTCAGGGCCAGTGTCCTCACTGCTTGGGAGGCCCTTTGGGTGTACTTACTGGGATACGTACTTAGCTATAGAAGCAAAGAAGATATGAGTCCCATCTCTTTAGTGTTCCACTTAGGCAGACAGGAAGATAGATAAGCAATCAAATGTAATAATACAGAAAGATAAGACTATAATAGAGTTCTTTATGAAATGAAGAGAAGGAAGAAACAATTATCACCATCAGGTAGGGTTGAGGAAAGCCTCATAGAAGAGGTAACATTTCAGATTTTTACTTTATTTGTTCATTCAGCCATGCACCTGTGCGTATACACCTACATACATCAATCCATTGGCTATTATTTGAGTTCCTCCAGTATACCAGATACTGTGCAGATAACACTTTCTTATAAATGTGTTGAGTCTTTGTGCTTACCTGAGTTTCCTGTTTTTCAAGAGATTGTAGTTTAGTTTCTTTTTTTAAAAAATGCATATTAGTAAGACCAAGTTTTTTCTTGATATTATATAATAATATGCAACCCATCTAAAGATCTGGAAATGTGTGTATATATATATATAATCTGCTGAAGTATATCAGTTCTTTTATTCTCTGTAATAACCTGCTTATAGATTAGAAACTTTTTAGGTTTCATTCTGTGTGTCTGGGTGTCCACTAATCACTTAAAGTTTATTGTTTTACAAATAAACATTCCTGAAGATTTTGAGTCTTTTTTTAATACTAGCTCAGCTCTTAACTAATTGTAATCTAGGGGAGCTCACTTAACTCTAGGTTCTAGGGTGTTCTTTCTAGGCAGTTTCTGGGTTTCATTGTCTCTATGCTGAAGATGTTTGACTGTGGTTATTAACTGGGTCCTACTGTTCCTCTTGGGGTGGTTAGAAAAGTTTGTTTTGTTTTTGTAAATCACAAGAGCAGGGTGTGGTGCAGGGCATTACTGGCATTTTGTGGATTGGGTCCAAGGATGCTAACTGGCCTGCATGCCTGTATAGTCCTCCTAGGAGGTGGGATTACTCTGTCTTCTCAATGCCTGTAGTGCCTAGTTAAGAAATAGCTTGTTACTGTATGAACTCAATCTTCTAGCTCAACAATGGTATGAACCTGTGACTTATTATTTATACTGTTTATTTTTGCAGTTAGCATGTAAATACTGGGCTCCTCATATCAAGAAAAAATCACCTTTTGATATAAAGGTAAGTATTTTGGGGTTACAACATTCTTTTTGTATAGGTATGTTCTTTTTATCTCATTTTTAAGGACTAATTCAACAAAAGCATTCCATGATTTTTTTAAGTTCAAATTACAGTTTTCTAATTATCAGATTGACAGTTATTCATATTAGAAAATTTGGAAAATAACAGAAGTTACACATTAGAAAATAAAAATCACTACCCAGCGATAACCTCTGCTAAAACTACATTGTTACGATTCTTAGATGGAGTCTGATAGCATATACCTTAAAATTAGGTTTTTAAAAATATTCTGATTTGTAGGGGCGCTTAGGTGGCTCAGTCATTAAGCGTCTGCCTTCGGCTCAGGTCATGGTCCCAGGATCCTGGGATCGAGCCCCACATCGGCTCCTGCTTGGTGGGAAGCTTGCTTCCCCCTCTCTGACTCCCCCTACTTGTGTTCCCTCTCTCGCTGTGTCTCTGTCAAATAAATAAATAATCTTTTAAAAAAAAAATCTCTTTAATTAAAAAAAAATCTGATTTGTGAGTTTTTATTTTTCCTGGTATTATAAATAAATCATTTTAGAAGTCCAGTGCTAGGGGCAGCTGGGTGCCTCAGTGGGTTAGGGCCTCTGCCTTCAATCTCAGGGTCCTGGGATTGAGCCCCACATCAGGCTCTCTGCTCTGCGCAGAGCCTGCTTCCCCTTCTCTCTGCCTGCCTCTCTGCCTACTTGTGAGCTCTGTCAAATAAATAAATAAAATCTTTAAAAAAAAAAAAAAAAGTCCAGTGCTGTATCCACTGCATGACAGAGCCACCTTGAATACATGATTTTAGTGATTGTTTCTAGGAATCTTTTCGTGTATATATATTTTATTATTTATCTTCTACTACTTTGCTTTCTGTTGTTTTACATTTTGAGGAATGTGATGAGATTATAAAAAATCTTTTAAGTAGTTATTTCAATAATATTTTATGACTATCCTAAGCCAGCTTATTTTATATAATCTCAGTAACTGGAAACTATCAACTTGGGATTTAAAAAAATGCTGTTTGAGATATTAAACATTTTTATATTTTGATAACAGGTCATTGAAGATATATATGAAAAAGAGATTGTCAAATCGAGGTAAGAATGAGTTTAATTTTCATACATAGAGGTTAGGTGGGACCAAGTTGGATCTCTTTTGCACTTCTAAACTAAATGTGATCATAACTTGGAACTTTTTTCTTTCTTTTTGATTTGGTCATTGGGGAGATGGTGGGCAGAAAAAGTTTTATATCTAGCTGCTGCAATGTATAGATTATATATAAAATAATAAAAATAAATAATAGAAAAGAAGGGGTAAGTTTCGAGAAATCTTCCCTGTCCTTTAACCGTTGATTTATATATCTACATATGTATCCATCCCCTCCAATTTTTTTTTAATTTTATAAGTTTATTTTTATATATATAAAATATATATATATATAAAATATATATAAAAATATAATTTTATAAGTTTATACTGTACATATCATCCCATCTCATCTTTTTTTTTTTTTAATGTATTTTGGGTAAGTTTCTAAATCTGCAGCTGTAGACATACATGCCCAGTGAGTATTTTAGAAGGATAATTGATAAATGTTTTCATATAAAATGGAAACATTTAGGTTATGACTGTAAAAAAAACTTACAAAATCTCAGATTTGTTATTTTTCATGTGTTTGAGTCCTAGAAGGTTAATTTTACTAAATATTATGAAGGCAAATCCATGGTAGCATGAAAATGAGAGGCTAGTTGTTTTTGCTTTAATGATTGATTTGTGAGCATGTAAAAGGAAGCAGGACCAAAGGTCACCTTAAGGATTTTGTTTCTTATCTGAAGAATAATGAGAAGTTAAGCATGTAAGCATGATGGTGATATTTTAAAAAAAAAATTGGAGGGTATAAGAAGCAAGAAATTAGGTGAGTATTATAGTAATTAGGTTCCAGATAATGATGGCTTGAATTCGCTTGGAAGATTGAGATAAAGGGGTGTGCCAATTTGAGATAGAAGTGACAAGATGGTTGGTGGTTGGATGTGGTAGATGAGGGAAAGGGGAGAATCAAAGGTGACTTCTCTAAGTTTTTGGCTTAGGTTAATTAGTGGATTCCATTACTGATTTCTCCTGTTGTTGTTAGGGATGGAGTTGCACATAGATCTCAGTCCACTTTTAGAAATGTTGAATTCTAGGTAGTAAAGAGCCATGCAGATGGAGATGTAGAATAAACAGTTGGGTATCTCAGTACAGAGCTCAAAAAAAATGACAGAGTTGAGCCTGCTTTGTATCCACCACTATGTCAGTGCTAAAGGTACAACAGTGAACATGGCAGATAAACTCTCTAAACACTGAGCTTGTGTTCTAGTTCTAGTCCAGACAGACAGGAAATATACAGGTATGTAATGTCGCAGGTAGTATTATAAATCTAAGTGTATTTAGGGTAGTTACAAGGACCATTTTAGATTGAATGATTGGGGAAATCCTCTGAAGATACATTTGAGCAGATACATAACTTATGACTTGGTCTGGGAATGGGTATGGATGAGATTACCTAATAAAACTTAAGACAAATAGGTAAATAAATTCTAGGATTCTTTTTTCTTACATATTAAGGATATACCAATCTGAAAATCATCTTGAACCTTCTCAATTAGTTTTCTGTCTCTTTGGAATGGCTTTTACTCCAGTGGAAAGTAATTGCTTGTGGTTTTGTTGTTTGTTTCATTCAAAACCTTAGTGATTAATATTTCTTCCTTAAAGATAATTTTTATGTGACTAATAACCAAAAGCTGCCAGTGTTTTTAAATTATATACTTGGCTACATTATTTTTAATTGCTAAAAGAAGTAACTGTTGTTGGCCAGGCTCACTAAGATTTATCATGGCCCTCTTATCAGTCATTTTCTCATCTTGTATACATTTGAATA
This sequence comes from Mellivora capensis, assembly GCA_004024625.1. Classification (NCBI taxonomy): domain Eukaryota; kingdom Metazoa; phylum Chordata; class Mammalia; order Carnivora; family Mustelidae; genus Mellivora; species Mellivora capensis. The sequence continues at coordinate 23,361 of PISX010003953.1, forward strand.
CTTAAGTGAAAGTAAACTGATTACATTTTGTCCTCAGATCTCAAAGTTCAGAAAATTAAGTGTACTTCTATAATACATAAACTGTAACGTATATACATGTTTTCATCGTAAGTGTACTCTTGAATTCCCATTCCCTGAGGTAAATAATGTATATTTACATTTTTAAATGACCGTTTTTTAGACTAGTGCCTGAGGAAGCTGTTTTGCTGAGTTATGTGCTGGTAGTATCTTCATTATTGGAGAATGACTTGATACAGGATTTTTTAACTTGTTTGTAGCCTATCAAAATAGACAGTTTAAAGCTATAAGGTACTCTTAATATTATACATTAAGGTTCTTATAATACACATTTTTTGCATATCAACCCTATTTCTGTAGGAGGAATCTGGGAAATAAATCAATCAGTTCTTAATATTCTTATGGTATGAATAACTTCTAGGATCTCAAAATTAGTAAAATGCCATCTTGCTCAGTCACTCATGAATGTGTGGGCTATTACACAATTGATTCATATTTAGTATCCTTACGTTTTCAGATTTGGCAAACATATCTTAATATTTTTATCTGTTTAATTTTAATGTGTTAAAAATAACCATAATTGTTATTTGTTAAGTGCTTATACCAGATTCTGTTCCAAGCACTTTGCGTGTATATAGCTCATTTTTCCTCACAACAACAGTGATAGTCACAGAATTATCCTTTTTTTATGGATGAGGAAACTGCAGTACAGAGGGGTCAAGTAGCTAACCCAGAATGTTTTCCAGTAGTTAAAGGAAGAGCTGGGTATTAAATCCTGGTTCTTTGACTCTTATCCAATACTCCATTCTTAAGTAGCGCAGGGTCCATTTCCCTTTAGAACTCCCTTAAATAGCACACTTTGGTATGACAATTAATTCTGTTATGAATCCATCTAAGTGGTTTTTATGCAGAAAAAAGTGAGTTATAGTGTAGTTTACTTTTGCAAGTGTTTATATTTGTTTTAATTTAAAATGTTTAAACCCCAGGGTGCCTGGCTGGCTTACCCAGAAGAGCATGTAACTCTTAACCTCATGGTCATAAGTTTGAGACCCACATGGCATGTAGAAGTTACTTAAATAAATTTTAAAAACTTAAAAAAAATGTTTAAACCCCTTTGCTATGAAACAAAATACAGAAAAGGGTATAAAACAGAAATGTTTAGCCTTCTAGGTTATTATCATTCATAACCACCACCAAGATAATAAAAGCTAGTATTTGTTAGCATCCCAGAAGCCGTTGCATGGCCTTTTGCTTTAACTAATTTTGAGATGTAAGTATGGAAATATGAACACTGTAGTTTTGCTTGTTTGTAAACTTTAAATAGAATCATGTGGTGTACTCTTTTGTGGCTGGCTTCTTTTGTTCACTGTTATTTGTTTTTTTAATCATCTACTTTACAATAAATCTGGCTATGGGTAGTTCAGAAGTTAATGTGAGAGCCTTTGTCAGCCTTTTCACAATTTTTGGGGGGGGGAGGGGCTTTCCCTGTGTGGTTGCAAGAGGGCTGCCACAACTCCAGACCTCATGTGTTCACACAGTTATTTCCCAAGAGAACCAGCAGTGGCAATTATAGCAGCAAGGCTTATTGGCAGAATAAAACTCCAAATTTAATGAATACCACCAAGAATGCTAGAGGTGAAATTGAGTGTTTTTGCTTTATCTTGACCTGTCATGACTTATTTTTCTCTTGTCCAGTCATTCGGAAGTAAATTGGCTACTTTGCCACTTTTGAATATGAGGAAACTGGGTCCCAGAATGTTTAAAAGATGTTGTGAGGGTAGTTCTGAATCTTGACCAAAGTATGATCTTCTTCTCTTCTTTTTAAAAAGTTAATGAATAATAATAATAGTTATTATTATTTTTTTTTTAGGTAGAAAGCAAAAAAGCAAGGGGTAAGGGGCGGGGCAGAGGGAGATGGAGAAAGATCTTAAGCAGACTCCACACATAGTGTAGAGGCTCAAACCCACGACCCCGAGATCATGACCTGAGCCAAAACCAAGAGTCAGATGCTCAACCAACTAAGCCACCCAGGCACCCTTAGAATACTGTCTTCTGTCTTATGAGCTGGTATTTTTTCTTTCTTTCATCAAGAGGTCCTTTCTGTGACTGAAGAAATTAAGCATGCAGTTGAGTGCATAGTGGACACTGAATGAATTCTGTTCACTGTCATGCCTGTAGCTGGAGACCTAGTGTGTCTGACACACAAGATGTTATATCCACTCCGTGGTCTGGCTGGCTGTAGAAGTACTTCCTCAGTGTTATATCTTTGTGCTTTTGTACAGTAAAAACCTTCATTTTATTCTCAGTAAGGTTCTGTGACATTGTTTGCTTAGTGAAACTATGTAAGAGATCAGAAATCAGTAGAATATTATTTTGACAGGATAATCGTCTCTTGGGGTATTATAGATTCCTAATGCCTACACATTTAATTTTCAAAGCTGGAGGCTATTATCTAGTGGCAATGTTCTGCTCTGACTACTTTATTTCCAATATGCAAAATGATAAAACCGAATTAGTGGACATTTGAACCTGCCTTTGGAGAGATACCTGGTAACTACAGCATTATTTATTCTTATAAAACAAAGTACTTTTATTTTAAAAAGACAGTCTAGTAAATAGAGATTTAATATTCCTTTCACAATTTTGTCATACTGTAGACTTAAGATCAAAACTTATGAAACCTGTGAAAAGTCTGATTCCTGTGTTTGTGATGGAGATACATGTGTCCCATGTACTTTTAGGAGTGCATGACTTCAGAATGTTTCCTTTTGAGTATTGATAAAAGGATGTTTGTCATTGCTTAAGAAATTAATATAGGCTACCTATTGGCAACTGTGATCCAATAATATAGATAGTGATGAATATTTGTGTTTCATTAAAATTATTTGCCTTATTAACCTATGTGTTATATCTCAGTATGTCATGGTGCTAATTGTGTTTGTTAATATGAGTAGGATAAGGTTTCACTTATCCTATTAAGTAACTTTTCTTAGTTTTTAAAAAATAAATTACCCTGACAAAATACAAAGAAAAAGTATAAAAGCAAAATTAACTTTCTTCAATGCATATTAAAATATGATTCTTATATGTGGGTCAATATTAAAACAAGATTCCAAAATGCATCTGAATTAATGACTGAAATATTTATATTTTCTGCTTAAACATTTTTATTATTTATTTTTATACTTTAGGTTTGCCATCAGAAAGATAATGCTCTTGGAATTTAGGTGAGTTAAAAGGCTTTACTTTGATGAAGTTAAAGATGGTGTCAGATCTATATTGTCTGTATACCATAGGGATACCTGTATCATGTTTTTTTAATTCTAGTATAGTTAACATACAGTGTTATGTTGGGTTTAGGTGCAGTATAGTGATTTAACAGCTCCATACATCAGTCAGTACTCTTTTTGACAAGGGCACTTCTAAATCCCCATCACCAATTTCACCCATCTCCCCACCCATCTATCCATATCATCTTGAGCAAATCATCTACTTTCATAGCCTCAGTTCCTCATCTGAAAATGTTAAGAATGGATTTGAAGTTTACTGTGTAGTCAGATAACCCCCAAGATAAAACGTTAGTATTAAAAACTGACAAGCCAGTGATACCTCTGAGGCATCCAGCAGAAACAAATGTAAGAGTACTCTGGAAGGATATGTATCCCAATTGCATTGCAGAAAAATTCCTATAGAACCCTAGTAAAATTGAGTTCATAGTCCCTAATTACAAAGCATGTTAGGATGATAATCAACTGTAAGCTGGTCAGTTGGAATAACAGCAGAATTATATCCCCATCCTACCCACACAGGACCTTAGATAATAATTGATATACCCTGTCAAATCATTATGTTTAAAATTGAATATAAAAAAAGAAATTGTACGAATATGGACCAAGATACTAAAAAATGGTTAGATTTGGGGAAAACAGAAATAAAAATTATTGAAATTTTAAAACTCAACGGACAAATTAGATACAGGCACATTGGAGATATTGCAGGTTCAGTTTGAGACCACTGCAATAAAGCAAGTCAAATGTATTTTCTGGTTTCCTAGTGCATATAAAAGTTATGTATATACTATATTGTAGTCTATTAAGTGTGCAACAGCATTATATCTTTAAAAAAAATCTATATACCTTAATTTAAAAATACTTACTTGCTAAAAAGTGCCAAGCATCATTTGAGCTTTCAATAAGTCATGATCACAAATCATGGATTACCATAACAAATATAATAATAATAATCAGAAAGTTTGAAATATTCTTATTGCCAAGTTCTTTGATAATTCTTATTACCAAAATGTGACAGACAAATAGTTAGCAAATACTGTTGGAAAAAAATGGTGCTGTTAGACTTGGTCAGTGCAACACTGCCACAAACCCTTCAATTTGTGAAAAATCCAACATCTGCAAAACTGAATAAAGCACAGCACAATAAAACAACATAGGCCTGTGGTGGATTAGACACAGCTAAAGAAGGGATTAGTGGACTGGAATATAGAAAATTAATAATAGCAAACAGAGATGAATAGTATAAAATGAATTCAGAGATACAGGGGTGAAAGTTAGAAAGTCCAATAAGAATTTCAGAAGAGATTTAGGGAGAATGGAGAAGTAGCAATTTAGAAGAGATGGTGGTTAAGAATTTTCTACAGTTGAAACATGAGTTTTAGATTCAGGAAGTACAGTAATACTCAATAGAGCAACTGAAGACTGACAAAGACGGAATGAAGATCTTATTTGCTAGAGGAAAAAAGACATTACTAAATAAGGATGCATAGATTAATTGTAGATTTCTCTGTTGTAGTAATGGAGAATGTAATAGAATGAGACCAATATAAGAAAAAAATTACTAACAACCCAGAAAGAATTACAGAACCAGCTAAACTGTCATGAAATAAATTTCAAACAGATTAATACTAACAGATTTTCTGAGAGAAGTTCTAAAGGATGTAATTTGGGGAAAAGGAATTTAAACTTATAAGAAAGGAAATGAAAGAAGCTTTGTGCATTTTATTTATGAAAGAGCACTCAAGTGCTTTACTTGGAGCCTTTTCATCATCATTTTAAGTAAAATTCCACTTACCAGTTTCTTAGGTTTTTATAAATAAAGTAAGTATCGCTAAAGATGGAAATACTGATGTGAGCATAAGAGGAAGTAGAAAAATTACAGTGTTACAGCAGAATCTAAACCACTTAACTATGTGGGTTTGTACATAGGTCTGCACACGTGTGTGAGTGATTGCAACATGCATGTAGAGTGATTTAAAAGTGGGAACAAAACACCTTGCTTTTTAAAAATTGGTACTCAAGAGTATTTTAACCCCACTATGGTAAATGATGTTTATAAGTACCCTGAATGGTAGCTGAGTTCTCTTGTAGAAATCAGAAATACTGAAATTTATTTGTAATAATTGCATCTTTAGAGATTAAGAGTTTATACTTTCAAGGCAGGAAGACAGCAAAGATTACTAACATGTAATTATTACCATCAGAACACTGGATATTCCTTATCTAAAACTCCTGCTGAAATAAAAAACCAGAATGATATTATGGGCTATTTCAGCAGACAAATGTATCTGAGACATTAATAATACCTCATATGAGGACCAAATAACTTCCAGAAACTAAGAAAGAGACTTAATAAAAAGAAGCATTTTAATACTTGATTTACTAGGTATTCAACATAAGTCAGTTTTCAAGGTAACTGGCATTTTTCCTCCAAGATACCAAAATTCTTATTTTAAGACTATGGTGAACAGTACTCCTTAATAAATTTAATAAATTGGTAGCAGATAGCAATGACCTAGATTACAGGTAAGTTTGTGAAGGATTTCCAAGTCATATAGTTTTTTAAAAGTTTTCAGAAAGTTGTAGATAATCATGCTTTTCCAGGTGAGTGACATATTATGGTGAGTGGTGGTAACTAATGAAGTATTCTGTGCTTTTTCACTCTTCACAGCCAGTATCTTGAAAATTACCTCTGGATGAATTATTCTCCAGAGGTGTCCAGCAAGGCCTATTTAATGTCAATCTGCTGTATGGTGAATGAGAAATTCAGAGAAAATGTCCCTGCATGGGAGGTAACAGATTTAAATTACTTCAGAGCTTTCATACTGTGTTTAAGCCATTCAAAAGTAGAACTTTTGACTGATAATAAATAATGCTTTTAGAATGGAACTTTGCCCCAAAATTAAGTGTTGAGAAAAAAGTGGATATATAAAGAATACTATTCTTTTTTGGTTTCAATACTTTGTTCATACTAATTTACTATGAACCAAAACATTATGAAAGTGAAATTATTTTTCTATTTTGGGCTTGAAATGAAGAATGGCATGGATTATAAAGACTTTTCATTAGATTGAAATGAAATTTATATTAATTAGCACAAATTGTGCTCAAATGAGATCATATTTTTCAGTGTCCTTTTTCACAACAGGGAGTATATATTTGTTTTCTATACATTTCCAAAGTTAAGTCATATGTTCATATTATAATTTCACTTTTCTCTTTATCCCCAATTTAGGATCTGCTTTCCCTTTTTGAAATTTCTAGTAGACTGACATTTTCTCTTTGTGCTAGTGTAATAGAGGCTTGGTCAGTAGAGGTCCAAAATCTAGGTTCTGTTTGGCTGCCATAAAATGATCAGCTCGTCAACCTTTTTAAATGAAGAAAAGGCATGGGTACTTGTCATCTTTTTGTGGCAATGGTCTCTAAATTAAGGAAGTATTAAACACCTTAAGATAAAACCATGGGTACTTCTCTTGGATATTCACTAGGAAGAGCCATCTTTGGGGAGATTAGAGCCTAGAATAAACTATGGGCCTTGTGTATTGAAAGATCCTGCAGATTTCTTGAAGTTGCTTCAAGCTATTATAGGAAGGGAGAGGCAAGATTTTTTGAGCTAACGAATGACCTGATCAGTTTGCATGTTGGTGATTAGGACTTGAAGTAGAGGAATGTAGATGAAGAGAAGAGGATACACTAAGATTTAGAAAGTAGAAATGAGGGCACCTGGGTGGCTCAGTTGGTGAAGCGACTGCCTTCGGCTCAGGTCATGATCCCAGAGTCCCAGGATCGAGTCCTGTATCAGGCTCCCAGCTTCATGGGGAGTCTGCTTCTCCCTCTGACTTTCTCCCCTCTCATCTTATCTCTCACACTCTCTCTCTCAAATAAATAAAATCTTTTTTTTAAAAAAAAGTAGAATTGACAGGATTTCATAATTGAATAATTAATACTAGGGAAGGGTGTTACTTCCAATAAGTTTCCAGGGTTGGGCAACTGAGTGTAATAGATGATACTGCCATTTATCATGATAGGTAATAATAATAGAGGGCTGAGAAGTACCAAGGAGGATACAAAAACTGTTGAATTGATTTTTGGACTTACTGAGTTAAAATTTCCTTTTGAATATCTGGATGAAATTGTCTAGTAGACAGAGGAATCCTGGAATGTAGAGTTAATGAGAGTAATCTACTGAGGATATATATTTGGAATCATTAGCATATGTTTTTGAAACAAGGGAGGGGGAAAAGAAGAATGAGGTTAGAATGTAAAATATCAACATGTATACAACAGAAGAAGAGGAGCCCTCAGCATTTGAAAAGGAGTATGGGGTTGGAAGAGTCCATTGGACTTGATAGCCCTAATAACCTCAGGGGCATCCTTGAGGTGGAAGCCTATTTTAGAGAAGTAAATGAAAACAACTAATGTAGACCACACATTTGGAGCACTTCTCTGAAAGAAGAGATGTGGAAGTAACTTGATGGGGAGGTAGATCAGAGGGAAGCTTGAATATATTTACATTGTCTACTTTTTGTATATTACTTACGTGTTAAGAGTAAAGAGCTAACACAACGCAGGAGAGGCTGTCTTTGAGATTAGTTAGTGAGAAACTAATTTTTGCTAAAGATTTTTTTTTTGCTTATGTTAGAAGAATTAAAATGTTTATTAAGATCCTTAGAAAACAAACACTAGGCTAAATGTGAACATAATCCACAAAAGAAAAAAAATTAAGGAAGTAAACCATTATTTTAGGGAAACCTGGCTGGCTCAGTCAGTAGAGCATGAAACTAGATCTTGGGGTTATGAGTTCAAGACCCCATGTTTGGCATAGGGATTACTTAAATATATATATATATATATATATATATATATATATATATGTATGTATATATATATATATATTTTTAAATAATGCATAAAACATTAATTTATTAGGTAAAGGTTGCTGCAGCTCTTTCATGATCTTGCCAGAAACCTATATTTGATTTGTTACCATTAATTATAATTAAGCAAATAATCTTGTAATTATTTGGTGTTGTTACTAGACTCCTAAAGAGTCTATTGATGTTTGTTTAAGGGAGAAAAAGTGGAGAGCAAGCCATATCAAAATAAATTTTTATTCTTTCTCTTTTCAGACTTTTAAGAAGAAGCCAGACCACTTCCCATTTTTTTTTAAGTGTATCTTGAAAGCAGCATTAGCTGAAACTGATGGTGAATTTTCACTCCATGAACAGACGGTCTTACTGCTTTTTCTTGACCATTGCTTCAATAGTTTGGTAATTTTACTTTATCTTTTGGGAAGACTTTCACATTTTCTTGTTTTTTAAGTTGAACATAAATGAAATTACTTGTATAGCCAACTCTTCATCCATGGTAGCAGGGATGGAGGGTAATGCCAAAGCTTCATTTCGGCCACTTCTCAGTAAAAACATTTTAGAAGAGCCATTCACTTTTAAAATAGATTTGGACTGGATCTCCTTTTTTCTGTCTTGACTCTTAAGAAAAGTGGTAATTAGAACTAAAATTCTCCAAAGGTAGAACAGCAAAGAATCTAGCCAGTATGCACTTTGAGTAATGAGATCTGTGCCACAGTTGCACACAGAAACTAGCTTTATTATTCAGACATGCTTCATGCACAAGCTGCCAGGTCAGCAGGAGAGTTTTGTTTTGAGTTGACCAGTTAGGGGCAGTTGTGGATGATCTCTGAAAATCTCTTGGGTATGTATGACATATTTTCATCCTTCATAAGATTATCTTCGAAAGAATTAGATATTTACAGTAATTAATATTTCTTTTGTACTTCTCTACTGTGGTTAAGTGAAGGTCTTTTTTTTACCTATTTATTTAAAAATATGTGCTTCTGAACTGATTGTGCTTTCAGCCCATGCAGGACCCCAAAACTGGGTTCTTTCTTAAGACTGGATGTTGATAGGTGGATGGTTATTACTTGTTGTAGGTACTACCTCACATGAATCTTGTAAAGGCATTTTTTAAAAATGCCTTTACAAAAAACAATCTTTGAAAAAAAAAAAATTGTGAAGCCCCAAGTAGATGCCACTATTACCACCTTAACACTGAACACTGAACTTAACACTGAACTACACAATGCAAATGTAAATATAGACAGGATACTTTATCAGAAATTGAATAAAAAAAAGATTTTTATTTTTAAAAAATCTTTTGAAAAAAGATTTTTATTTAGAATTAGTAGTTTGGTGCTAGGTTTGGTTAACTTAGAAGCTAGTTTATTATTAAAATGCTTCATTTGGGGGCACCTGGGTGGCTCAGTGAGTTAAGCCTCTGCCTTTGGCTCAGGTCATGGTCTCAGAGTCCTGGGATCGAGCTCTGCATTGGGCTCTCTGCTCAGTGGGGAGTCTGCTTCCCTCTCGCTCTCTCTGCCTGCCTCTCTGCTTACTTGTGATCTCTCTCTCTCTCTGTGTCAAATAAATAAAATCTTAAAAAAAAAAACACTTCACTTTTTTTCAATATGCCATCAGTTCTCATTACTTGAGGTAGTTAGGTCTGTGAAGTAGTCGAAAACACTGAATTGGCTGAAACTGAACCATTGTTCCTAGGGAAAATACAGGGTTAGGTCCCTATAAGCCTGTGGTCACAGCATTTTCATCAGTTGATCAATACATAAACTTGTTTTATGTGTTTCTGTTTAAAGACACCTTATGTAATAACATTGTTGATTTATTAACCTTGAACTCATGGCCAACAGCACTATAACTGAAGTCTAAACAAACCTTTATTTACCACAGGTATTTTCTCCACAAGATGCATCACAGCCTTCTTGGAACTGTGGAACACTAACCAGCACTTTAAGCCCTTAATATGAAATATTAAAATATCATTAATTTGAAAGTATTGGTGGCATATTTTCATCCCAGGACTTAAAAAAGGTGTAGTTATTCCTTACATAAAGATTTAAATTAAAATACTGGTGTGCTTATAAATTTTTCTTTGTGCCTTAAACAGGAAGTAGACTTGATAAGGAGTCAAGTACAGCAGCTTATCTCCCTCCCAATGTGGATGGGCTTACAGCCTGTAAGTACCTAATTTCATTCAGAAACTTACATGTATATGTATTATGTAAGTGGAAAATGCAGTTTAAGACAATATAGCTTTAATATGGATATAAAATGGTAACTAAAAATCCCCTTTCCTGCTTAGAAAATACGTTTAGTTTACTATGTATTAACTTATCATACATGTAGTTTTTTTTAATTTTAAAGTTTTTATGTATAAGCTAGGAGATCTTTCACCTAATGTCATTATTATGAGGTAAAATAAGGTAGTATCTATTGAGCTCCTAAAGAAAGGGTTAATTTAGCAAAATGTGGTTGTTATTTCATGTGTGTCTTTGGGTGAGACTAAATACAGACTTGAATTTTTTATTTCCTTAGATTAGAATGTACACACAGTTATAGGAGAAGGTCTAGATCATATTTAATATTAATGACTTCTTTTTTTCTTTCTTCAAATCCTTATTGGATCATATGTGTCACTATCAAAACCAAATTAATTGTGATCTTGGGGAATAAAGTTATAACTATCAAATTTCAGGATAAATAATAAATTTACTGAAAATTCCATTTCTTGCATGTGGGGTTTTTGTGGATACTCAGATATGCAGGCTTATTCATAGGTACCAGTTGATGGTGATAAAAACAGACATATAAATAATGCTAAGTTAAAACTGATAAGTGCCATTAGAAAGAATATAGTTGTGCGGACATTTCCTTGTTTACTTGTGACTGCTGTTTCTATGTTCAGTGTTTAAGACTCTACTAATAAGTGTTAATGCTCTAGTTTTTCAAACTTAAATCCTTAATTTTAGAAATAGGAAAGAAATTTAATTGATTATTGAGCTTAAGACCTTGACAAGAAAAGGCAGTTTTTATTATATTTTTTGTATTATTAGCAATTATTAGAATTGAATGGTTTTTTTAAAATAGAGTTATTGGTTTCGTAGTTTTCAGGTTTTTATCATGTTGCTTTCAGGTTTTATCCCATTGTATCCACATCTTAGAAAATTAGCTCATAGTGGATCTAATTTTTATCCTTGCAAACTTTGAGGTTACTGGTGATTTAATATCACATCATTCTTTCAGGCACGATTGGAATTAGAATTAAAAAAGACACCTAAGCTAAGAAAATTCTGGAACTTGATTAAAAAGAATGATGAAAAGATGGATCCAGAAGCAAGAGAACAGTATGTTCCCAAAGCTTATTCCTTGTTGGTTTGTTACGCTATTTTGAGTCTTAGATGATATTGACTGGTTTGTTGTTTCCTTTATATAAGGCTGAACCAAATAATTAAAAAGTGCTTTTACTGTCGTATTTTTCATAAAGATGTGAAGGGAAAACCAGAACATCAACATGTTATTCTTCTTTCTCCTCTGTCTGCCCCAGTGATAAGTGTATCACTGATCTTCTGTCTGTTGACCATAGTTTGTCTCTCATGGATGGCTCTCGATTTTCTCCACAATCTTCATGCTGTCAGTCCAACTTTTCTTTGTTTTTCTTACTGTCACACACTTAACAATGACTTTTATACACTCTAACCGTCATGCATTCATTCAACAAATAGTGAATATTTATATTTTGCCAGGTTCTATACTAGGTATAAGGGATATAGCAGAGAACAAAGTGGAAGTAATTCTTGCTCTATGGAACTTATATTCTAGTTGCGAAAGACAACAGCAAACAGATCAATTATATAGTATTTTAGATGGTGATACATGCTAGGGAGAAAAATAAATCAGGTATAAGGATTAAAGAAGCAAGTGAGTGTTATGGGTTCTTTTAATAGTAATATTTATAATCAGTTGGGTAAGTCTGGCAGCAAGTATTTATTTCACCAAAGTGCTGTTAGTAGGACACGGCAAACTGCATACTTTAAGGGCTTTCTCTCTCTCTCTCTCTCTCTTTCTCTCTCTCTCAGGCTAACTAGTCTGTGACCTTGCCTTTCTACGCGATAACTATTGCAGCCACACTCCTTGTTCTGTTTCCATCTTTTTTTGTTCTTTTCCACTCACTCCTTTTTCTCTGCTTATGTAAATATGCCGAAGACTCCCTTCCCTTGGACCTAGGATAACTTTCTAGCCCTAACTTATTTTTTCTTCCACTTAGGAGAGTGCTCTGTACATGTGTAGCTAAATAATAATGAAAGCCATGAGTATGGGTGAGATGATTTAGTCAGATACATAAACCCTGAAGAGGGTTGAGGACAAAAAGAAGTGAAACCTGGAGTTATGCTGGTGGCTACTGAAAATGGGAAGAACTGTAAAAAGCTGCGTGTTAGAGAAATGAGTTTGGGTGAAAGGGGGTGAGAGCTATATGGACAGGATATTATTAGGGTCAGAGTAGGAAAATTCCTTCTTTAATTTCCATCTCTAGTCTCATCTCTCACAGTGCCTTTCCACCCAACAGCCTCTTGATTGAACTAATCACATGGCATCTGTATTGACTACTCTTTTTTTTGACCCACTCTTACCATTACCTCAATATGATTTAACCATAAATCTCTGTGGCCCTGTCTTCTCTGCTTCCAATCTTCATGTAACTCTTTGCTGTGTACACTTGTCCCTTGAACAGCACGGAGGTTAGGGGTAACAATATCTCCCGCCATACAATCAGAAGTCCACATATATTTTGTGACTTCCCCAAAACCTAACTGCTAATACCCCACTATTGACCAGAAGCTTTACTAATAACAGTGAACACATATTTTGTATACTGTATTTATTATATACTGTACTCTTAAAGTAAGCTAGAGAATAGAAAATGTTAAGAAAATCCTAAGGAATAGAATATGTATTCACAGTACTATAGTGTATTAATTGAAAAAAATCTGCATGTAAGTAGACCTATATAGTTCAAACCCATGCTATTGAAGGATCCGTTCTGTTTGCCATGAACTCCATTTCGGCTTAAGTAATCATTGCTTTTCCTCCTAAACTTGCCCTTCTAGCCAATTTCTCTTAATTCTTCCAGATAGTAGGGCTTGGAATATTCCAGTCCTTTGACTAGCAATTTATATCCCATCCGTCAGTCCTATTGGATCATCTTTTGTCCTCTTTCTTCTTTCTTGCTATTCACACTGCTGTTGTCTTAATTCAGGCCTTCATAGCTTCTGACTAAAGCACTACAATAAATTCCTATTTGGTGTTTCTTCCAGCTTTCCCACAACAATGAGCCTAACTAGGCATCTCCATAGAAAATTTTGTTTTCCCTTGCCATATTCCTGTTCACAAGTTTTCAATGGTTTCCTGGTTCCCTAGGATAAACTCTGAAGTCCTTGCAGTGACACTCAGAAACCCCCAACTATTTTTTGTGACTCCCCCAAATCCTTGTCCCAGTCTGTTCTTTGTTTGTTAAACTTTGCTTCCCTAAGTACCCTTTCCCCTCCATTCCACTTAATTGAAGGCTAACCTAAGCACTTCTAGACAGACTACTTTAGGCCGCAGTGCTTTCTTCTTCTGAATTCCAGAAACATGCTGTGTGTTTTTTAATTGCAATGCCAGCTGTTCGTGTAATGGTTAGAATATGTGTAGTTATTTAGAGAAAAGATTTTGCAGTCAGACTTAACTAGGCTCCATACTCACTTGCTATGTAACTGTGGGCAAGGTAACCTCACTTCTTTCAGCACCAGTGTGAAATTGGGACAGTTAGTAGTACCTATTTCAAGGACTGTTGTCAGCATTACATGAGATCATTCATATGAAGTACTAAATGCAGCTCAGATCCTGACAACACTAAATGTTCGATTAATGTCTGCCAGTTTTATTAATTACATGCTGCTCTGTGTTACTGATTATCTTTAAATTATACTACTTGTCATTTCAAATACATTTTAGTGTTAGGACTGGCATAATCATTTGTAGCTGCCCAGTACCTGATGAATGTTTGTTGATTGATTGGTATATAGTGCATCTTAAATTAGTAATGAGTAGAATATTGTTTTTTAAGCCAACATTTAATTTTTAGACATTGTAATATTCTCTGTGATACTTCAAACATATTAAAGTATAAAATTGCTTATCTTATTTTAACTACATATTTAAACATTAAATTTTGAACCTTAAGGGCAGACTATAAATGAAATTTTGAAAACTCCTTTCTTGTTCTGACCTTTAAATCACAAGTGAAAACTTTCACAGAAAGAGAAAGGGGTGTTTCTTAGCTGGCTTATTACACCAGTAATAAAGAAGCAGCTGTGTGTTCAAATTAATAAAAAGTAATTAATAAATTCAAATTAATAAAATTAATTAAAATAAATAAAAATAAATAAATAAATTCAAATTAATAAAAAGTGTGTTTAACGTAATAAAGTAGCAGCTGTATGTTCAGATAAAAATGGAACATTTGAACATAAGAAAGGCTTGTTCGACATTTAAAGTTTACTTTTGAAATAATTATTTTTCAAAAATAATTTGGTTAATGTTACTCTCTGATTTTAGAGCCTATCAAGAAAGAAGATTTCTTTCACAACTCATACAGAAGTTTATCTCTGTACTGAAATCAGTGCCTCTTTCTGGTAACTATCTTCTCTTAGCTCATTTGTGAAGTTGTAATTTAGGTACCCCAACAGTATTTCCTGGTCTCCAGTCTAAAACCTGCTCTTAGAACAGTTTTAAATCATAATGACAACATATCTGTCCTCCCCTTTTCGTGTATATTACCAGTCTGAGTATTGTGACTGCCTTAGGAGTTCACATATTTTAAAGGTACCTGCATGATTATTGAAATAATTATTTAGCAAATATTTTTTGAGTTTGCTTGCTAGACTTAGGTCCTGAGCAAGCTGCTAGAATACAGTGGTGAACAAGACAGTAACAGAGCCACGTGGCATTACAACATGGTCCTAAATAGTGTTTTTAAATAACATCAAATAGTGTTTGGAGGGGAAAGAATTATTTTTGAGGTATGAGCTACAAGACAAAATGGGAAAGATTTCCTCCAACGTGGCCTCCATTTATTGATGAAACAAATATATGTTGTATAGACTATATACTTAAAAATATACCATGATTATACTATATTTGTGTGTGTGTGTGTGTGTGTGAGATAATGCCTATATATATGGGGGGGGTAGGTAATTACATTATCCTGAGTTTGCAAGATCTTTATAAGCATTTAGTGAATGTACATAGAATATTTTTTACTTAGTAAAGGTGTATATATGCTATGTAAGATATGTCATTGGTTAATAAAGTTTTATTTTCTAAGTGGGATATAATCTAAGAGCAGCTCTGTAGGTGTATCATATGTATATTTTTGCATCAGAGATTGTAGGTTTTTTAAAACTAAAATACAACAGGATTACTTATAAATATTGACCTTCCAAGTAATATTTTACAACTGAAAATCATACCTATAATTCAGCGAGTAGTAGATACTAATGCTGTCCATCAGCTATACCTGATTTGAGACACAAGATTACTCCCACCATTGGTGTAAAGAAAAAATTATCATATGCTAATAATCCAAGTCACGTAATATTAGTATTTTTTTTAAAGATTTTATTTATTTGACAGAGAGAGAGCACAAGTACGCAGAGCAGCAGGCAGACGGGGAGAGAGAAGCAGCCTCCCTGCTCATGCAGGCCTCCATCCCAGGACTCTGGAATCATGACCAGGGCTGAAGGCAGCCACTTAACAAACTGAGCCATCCAGGCACCCCAATATTAGTATTTTTAAGTGCTTCAGTTAAGTAACTTAAATCTAGAAGGAAAACTTAGATTTTTTTTTTTTGGAGCACAAAAGGTAGTAATGAGTACTTGGAACTACTAATGCCTGTAATAATTAAGGTCATAAAAATTGACATCTCTATAGAATGTTAATTTTGGGGCATCAGCAAGGTTTGAAAATCAAGTAACAACAGCAACACGGGACCTGCAGTAATTTTAACAACCTACAAACCACCAGCTATTACCATTGTTTATTTATTGTCAGAAAAGAAAATTTCTTAGATTGACCTTGAGCTTTAATCAAAATTTGTTAACTCTTTGGCAACTGAACCAACAAGATGATTAAAGAAGTGTGCCAGTTCAGAGAGAGTAAAGGTGGACGGATTATATAGTTAGAAAACAGAAAACTGGCTTTTAAAAAATAAGGATTATAGTTTCATTTTACAGGGTCATGAAAAACAGCATATCCATATCAGTTATTATTAAGGAAGTCTGTGTAGTTGAGCTGAGATGTCAGGACTTCTGTCAGAAGAAAGGGGAAAAAAAAACCCCACAATGTACATAAGAAGCAAATGATAAGGATATCTCAGTGTCTGAAATTGTAATGACAAGGTTTCTGCTGTAAACAATATGCCTAGTAGGGCCTACATACATAAAAATATGCAGCTTTATTCAGCAGAGCTCAGAAGTTGAGTGGCAAGCATCATGTTCTAATTTTAATTTTAAATGGGTCGTTGCCAGTTTTTTTTTCTCAAAATTTTCTCAAAACTATAAATAAAAATACAGAGTACAGAGTTTGCTCAATTTTCCAAAATTTTTCAATTTTGGACAAAAGTATTTTTCTTTTACAGTAACAAGAAAAAGGAGCAAAGGACTAAATTGAATGGATTTAATTTTTAAGTTGCTTCTTTAAATTCTTTAGTTTCAACAGTATATGACTAGACTGTGTCTCAGAAAACCTGAGTTTCAGTTCTAACGAGTCATTATTTTGTTCTACACTTTTATGAGGTCATTTTCTTTGGTTTTCACTTTCTCACCTGAAAAATGAAGAGCTAGAATAGGCATTCTCTGTGGTCTTTTCCAGCTGTGAAACTTTATGGTTATGTTATTTCATAGTCTGGATTTGGAGCATATGTTAGCTAGAAAAGTTCTACTTAATATTTCCATATATTAGTCACAAAAATATTTGCATTTCTTTCTTTAGATGAAGCCTTCCAATTTCCTGTATAGCACAAATAAATTAAATACATGGGTTTATTTAAGCATTCATAGGTTAAATCTAGGCACTGGGGTTAGTCACTGCTGGGAGTCCTTAGACTAAGCAGTATTGGGGACTCTGGAATTTTTTCCTTTTTAACTGACAGAATCTTGGGACGCCTGGGTGGCTCAGTCGGGTTATGCCTTCGGCTCAGGTCATGATCCCAGGGTCCTGAGATCGAGTCCCACATCAGGCTCCTTTCTCAGTGGGGAGCCTGCTTCTCTCTCTGCCTCTGCCTGCCTCTCTGCCTACTTGTGATCTCTCTCTCTCAATCTCTCTCTGACAAATAAATAAATAAATCTTTAATTGACAGAATCTTGGAAGGATGATTACCTGGTAAAATGGTAGACTATTACCTGGCATTAGGAAAAAAAAGAACTTTAAAGGTTTGTCATGTCATGAGGTTGTAATTACTTAAAATTATTTAAAAATTATTTAAAAATAGAAGTAAATGTTTTATAAAAATAGTACATTAATAGTCATGAATAGCATAAAATAAGGTGATTTAAAAATATTTTATTGCTGTCACTGATGTTTTAATGTTAAAAACTAACATATAGATATATGCATACACACATACACACAGAGGGAAAAAAACTCATTTAACAGTTGTCCCTTTAATGAGTTTAGTGTGTACCTTTCCCGCCCATTTTCTTTGCATTCTAAAGGTATCTATGTCTGCATGTACACACATATATATGTGTGTTTATGTGTGTTTATGTATATGAGAGAAGTTTAGTATGAGAGAAGTTTAGTGTGTGAAGACAAGAAGGAAAGTGGGTCAAAAACTGATTTAAACTGCCTTTTTTTTTTTTTTAAGATTTTATTTATTACTTGACAGAGACACAGCAAGAGAGGGAACACAAGCAGGGGGAGTAGGAGAGGGAGAAGCAGGCTTCCCGCTGAGCAGGGAGCCTGATGTGTGGGGCTCCATCTCAGGACCCTGAGATCATGACCTGAGCTGAAGGCAGACGCTTAACAACTGAGCCACCCAGGCACCCCTTAAATTGCCTTTTTAGTTCTGTTTTGTTTTAGACTGCCTTTTTAGTTTTTGTATCACTTGGTTTTTTCAAATCTAGTCATTTAGTACAGGTCATTTTAATTATTACAAACATTAGTAGGTCTAAACACTTTAAAAATATTTTTGCAAACCTGATTTTTTAAATGTGTTTCTGACCCAGGATGGGTTTTTCGTTTTCTTATATTTGTGGAGCTAAACATAAGGGTAAGGCCTGCTTTTTTTGAAATATAGGTGGGGTCCTTACTCAGGATCGTGGATCCTGTCCTGTAAGAGACACATGACAGTTTCAGTAACTAAATAACTGCCAGTTATAGGACTTAGTACATTCAATGGCCTAAATAAGAAGATTCTAACATGTTTTCTGTGTTATGTCTAGAGCCAGTCACTATGGACAAAGTTCATTACTGTGAAAGATTCATTGAACTTATGATTGACCTAGAGGTAAGAAATGGGCAGTGGCTTTTCTGTTACATCATCTTTAAGGGGGTAAGGTTAATCATGTAACTAAATGAAATATATGAAATATTTCTTCATTATTGGCCTTAGTTTTTTTTACCCATTTCTAGGTATAACAGAGAGAGGAAAGTCAAACACAGTTGGTCCTTGAGGTTTTCAGATAGCTGTCAGATGGCTATTGTTTGTAGAAAAAACTACTATATAGTGTAGTTATTAAACATGAGTCTAGCACTAGCATTTTATCATATTTTTATCATAGTTTTGGCTTTGGGTTTTTTTTTCCCCCATCATAGAGTTTTAATAGTGGCTGAAGTTAGGGGTTTATGTCCATCTCTTTAATAATCTCACTTTTCTAAATGTGCCTAAATATTGTTGATGAAAAAAGATACAGCTGCTATTGTCAATTTTTAAAATTAAGATTCTTAAAGAAGATTTCATGTTATTAGGTGCAAGATTTCGACAGAAAGTTCAGATGCAGAGTTGGTGTAATTCAGATTGAATTCATTTCCTTTCCTTTCCCTCTTTACTACAGGAAATTGAAAGAAAATCCTTTGTGTTCATTTCTTATCTGGAGAGAGAGGGTGGTTTCTTGACATAAGGATTAGAGTATTGGACTGGCAGCCATTCATGAGATCTTTATTCAGATTCTAGTTCTGCCAGCAACTAATTTATAACCTCTAAGGATCTCGATAACCTCATCTATAAAATGAGGATATTTGGCTAGATTAGTGGTTTTCACACTGATATCAGTATCTCGGCATTTTCTTGCTGACTGTCACAAGGGGGATATGGGAAGAAGATATGGAGAAAGAAGTCTCCACATATGCCCTTATCCCCAGTCTCTTTTCTTTCAGAGTAGTACCATTTTTAAATTTATACACAACACATATTGGGATTTCATATAGGATTTTGTTTGAAAACTACTGGCCTGTATATCGGTGAAATTTCTTCCAGTACTGGATTTTATTTTTAAACATTGCCACTGAGTTTACTTACAGCATTGACCAGACCCCTTGCTTTGTGCACCATGGCTTTTCGAGACTAGAGGGAACCTTATAAGTGATTGATGCTTATGAGCCAAATAGTGGATTTTTATCTCTAGCTGCAGAGAACATACAGACTTACTGCTATGGTATTTATTTTTTCTAGGCCCTACTCCCTACAAGGCGCTGGTTTAATACCATCCTGGATGACTCCCACCTTTTGGTTCACTGTTACCTTTCCAATCTTGTTCATAGGGAAGAGGATGGCCATCTTTTTTCCCAGGTGAGCATTGCTATATCTGAACTGTCACATAGTTTTCATTTCTAAATTGATCTTTTTTTTTGCCATGCAACTAAGAATACCAGTGGATGATATAAAGGAAATTTTGCTAAATATTGAATTGAATAATGTAAATTCCTAATTAGTCATTTTAAAGTAAAATCAAGTCTTAATATAGAAAATGAATGAATTAAGAGCTTCTGTTAATCATATGTGATTTTATTATTGAACTGAATTATGATCTTGGCAATGATAGTAATCACTGTGGAATAGAATAGATAATGAACATTAATTTCAAGAGAACTATGCCCTAATCTCATGGTTGTCTTTCCATAAGATGATGGTGACAGAGACAGTTGATAGCATGGAAGTGTTCATTTGCTACCTTAGGTAGAAAGAAGTATTAGTGTTTCACCTTGTTTCACATCTCCTTTTCAGAAGGAAAGTCTTCTAACAAACTTCTAACCCTACGTTTCAATGAGATCGTACTTGGAGATACAATTTTTGTGTGTTTACATTTTCTTTTGGGAATTCTTTTATCTTTTTTTTTTCCCCCCAATTTATTTTAGAGTGTACAAGCTAGGGGAGAGGAAAAGAAAGAATCTCAAAAACACTCTCCACTGAGTGCAGAGTCCCACTTGGGGCTCAATCTCACGATCCTGAGATCATGACCTGAGGTGAAACCAAGAGTCGGATGCTTAACCCACTGCAGTACCCAGGCACCCCCAAAATTCTTTTATCTTGTATCTATATTTTTTCTCATTCTCTTATTGAATTTCTATCCAGTGATTTGCCACATACATTACAACATACTAAAATTCTCATATCTGATCTTCCATAGATTAGAATTAAGAATAATAAAGATTGGGGTGAATGCAGCCAGTAGATTCTTGATGCCATTGCTATGAAGGGAGAGCAGGCCTTCATTAGTGGCAGTAACTAGGCCAAAGAAAGGGTTTGGTGGCCATGGAGACTAAGGAGAGGAAACAGTATCTTAACTTTCCTCACCTTGCTATTTTTCCATAATAGAAGCAGCACACAGGGGAGGTTATCTCTAATATGAATTACAAAGCCTTCATTCAGAAAATTCTGTATTAAGTGGCATAAGTAAAAGACCTCCGCAGTGATGTTTGGGTTTTTTTCCTTTAGTATGGCTTCCTTTGATTAGATCCTTAATGTCTGTTCATTATTAGGATTGCAGTTTAAGTTCCTCTCTGTAGAAGTAGGCCATGTATATGAAATAGACTTTAACAATTTATTCATTAGACCCGTACTTTATTCTTACACAAATAACACATTTGGATATGTTCTGAAGTGTTTGTTGCAGTGTTTATATTCCATTGTTTTTCAGCACCTCTGAGAAGTTATATGGACTTGTCACTCTTTATAATAGTTTTTGTTGATGGTTTCTTGTTCTTATGTTCACACAGTTTAGTAATGTAAATGTATCCTTTCAGCTTTTGGACATGCTTAAGTTCTATACTGGTTTTGAGATTAACGACCAGACTGGAAATGCTCTGACAGAGAATGAGATGACCACAATTCACTATGACAGAATTACTTCTCTACAGGTAACTTGAAATTCAGTGTAACCTATGTTTCTGCTCCATCAAGTTCGGTCATAAATAATTTAGTTTATGTAGTACAAGTAGAAGAAAATACTAATTTAATAGTGTTTTCATATTGAACTTTTTAAATATTGCTAATTCTAATGAATCCATGGGAAAAAAATGGCTTTCTTCAGTTTTGAGAATCAAGATACTGATATTTGACACTCAAATTTTCTATCAGTTATTGGACCAACTTGATCCATATACTTACCAGTTTCATTTTATGAAAGAGTATTCAAATACATTGACAAAGTATATGTGAGCATTTTATACATTTTAAAGATAAATACCCAGAATGGGACTGAAATTTGCCAATACACTTCAGCTATGTCAACAAAGGATCTTTGTTTGTTTTCTATTACTAATCTCATCTTGCTCTTACTCTTTCTGGTGGGAGAAGGAAGCTTTTATTTGTCATTTTGAAGAAATTGAGTTCTTTTTGTTTTAAAAGTCTTTTTAGGTAAAGGATCAGTCAAACTTAAGTTCAAATTGTCTTTCATAATCAATTCCACTATCTCTCAAGGACACTCTGCTCTCCCTCTTCTTTCCCAGAATGGCATCTGGATATATGGAGGCACTATGAGAGCCTCATTGTTTTGGAAGAGGAGTCATCTGGACAGTGTCCTGGCTCAGATGTCTTTTCCTGCTCTTCTCAGAGCAGTAGTGTTTTTGTCCTGCTTCTGCCTTTGAAGTGACCACAACTGGTGTGGTATGTGGTCTGCTCTCTTGGCACCAGGCAAGGCATGATGATGGCTCCCGAGGAGCTTGGCTATCTCCTTGCTGATGAGGCTCCAGCCTTGCTCCCGGTGGTGCCAGAGTTCTCTTGAGAGCTGACTCTCATTCATTTCCTAGCTTAAACAGCTCAGTGAGGCTTGGGTTGCAGGTAATTTTGCTATTACCTATAGTAATCTCATGGCATGCTCACCAGTAACCTTGGCAACTTGTGTTACCATCTGCTATGGGGCATGAAAACTTCTGAATCTTCTCTGTGCTACATGGGCATTAAGGAATACTAGGGATATTACCTTATACACTCTTACCCAGTCACTATAATGCTGCTGTTTCTGTTTTCTTGCAACTTACCACATGGTTGGTTGAGGGTTCTTACCCTTGGAGGTCCTTTCTTTCCAGAGTTCCAAAGTAAAAGCACAAACCACTGTGCTTTTGAATTCTCCCTCAAGCTGTCTCTACAGTGGGGATTTCCCTTGGAACTTTCTTTTAGTTTTGTTGGGCTAGTTATTCGTAATAAAGTGTTGTTTTATTTTTCTCTTTTCTGTCAGTGAAGCTAACTCTCATGACTTTTCTCATGTTTGTTCAAAATATAGCATTAGAAATAAACTGAACATTGACTCTTGGTTTTTGCAACCCTGCTGGAATAATTCTAGCTTTTTGCCATTGTATTGAATGCTTCTGGCTAAATATGGCAGAGGTCACATAATGAGAAGCATATAAGAAAGAGAAGTGCATAATATTTTTAAAATATTATTTTTATTTAGTTTATAAATTATAGTTGATTGTATTAATATGTAGGCATTAGTTACTGATTTCTTTTTTCTCTTTTCTAGAGAGCTGCTTTTGCACATTTCCCTGAACTCTATGATTTTGCCCTCTCGAATGTGGCAGAAGTAGATACCCGGGAATCGTTGGTCAAGTTTTTTGGACCTCTTAGGTAAGTTGACATGAAAGGAAACTGAATTTTAATTTTCTTTTTGCCTTTAATCATTTTGCACTACTAGGTAATGTAACTTATTGCGCCACTTTATTGACAACTAAAACTAGTGCTTCTCTGTAGCAGTTGGTATCTTTAAGGCACTTAGATATAATTATTGATCTTCTGTTTTGGGGGACAAAATTTATATTTTTCATAACTTAAATGTTTTTCCTAAATCATAAATTTTTCTTAGAGTAGAACATAAGACTGGTATTCTGTCAATTATAACATAAAACAGAAACTAGTACATGTTCATATGTGGTATTAGAAGATGAGAAAAATGTGTGTTTAAAATTTATGAAATTGTAATATTCTTTGACACTTAGCTAATAGACTTTTTTGAAAATGATAATCATTTATAGTACATAGGCATTCTACTATGTGTGTAAATAATTCTCAAGACATTGATTTGTGTAAGGAGTAGGTACCATTTTAGAAATAAGGTCATCGAGACAGAGAATTGATAAGTCATTTGCCTAGATCAAATAGCAAGTAAGTGGCAGAGCTAGGATTCCAACATAGGTAAGTCCAATTTCAAACCTAGGCAGTATAACTTTTAACTGTGCTCTCATATCTCCCCAGTGTCCTTAATTCTTGGGAGAAATTATGTTTAGTTCATTGGCTATTTAAAATGAAACAAACTTGGGGCGCTTGGGTGGCTCAGTGGGTTAAGCCTCTGCCCTCGGTCCAGGTCATGATCTCGGGGTCCTGGGATTGAGCCCCGCATCGGGCTCTCTGCTCAGCGGTGAGCCTGCTTCCCCTCTCTCTCTCTGCCTGCCTCTCTACCTACAATCTCTGTCTGTCAGATGAATAAATAAAATCTTTAAAAAAAAAAAAATGAAACAAACTTGGTTTCAACCTGAAAGTTGGTTTGGTTGTTTATTTTCATAAGAAGATTTAATAATGACTTACAATAACACAAAATCTGTTTCATTCTCTAATGAACTGCATGAAGTTCCATTGGACAGGTATACCATACTATTTTTTAATCACTCTCCTAACGACAGATTTTTACTTTCTAAATTTTTGGCCATTACTAACTATTCAGTAATGAACAACATTGTTTCTGTATCTATAAAAATATCTTGGTGCTGATTCCAGAAGGAGTATAGTGACTGGAAGGAGTTATGTATTTAAAATTTGTTATATATTGCTAAATTTCCTTCAAAAATATATATCGATTATACCAACAACATATGAGTATTTATTTCTTTCCCTACCAAGTAGGTACACTAGTCTTTCATTCTTGCCAATCCAAGAGTAAAAGAACCCTAATTGTTTTACTTTGCATTCTGTGATTATATTGGGGAAATTGAGCATCTTTCTATTTTTTTTTGGCTATTTGCATTTCCTCTGTAACTTTCGTGTTATCTTTTGCTCTTTGGTATTTCATTGCATGGATTGATCTTTTTTTTTGAAGAAAGCTTTATGTATTTTGCAGGCTAATATTTGGTCTAGTTTGTGTTGTAATTATTTTCTCTCAGTTTCTCACTGTTAAGCTTTATTTTGGTGTATTTTATTACTACAAATGTTTTAAATTTTTTAATCCTCTCTGTCAATCATTTTTAATAACAATAACAAATATTTGTGTAGAAGGCCATTATCACCATAAGATTATAAAATATTATATTTTAAAACACTTCCATAGATTTTTTTTTATGTTCAATTTAGCTGCATAATCCACTTGGGAATTTATTTTCATCCATGATGCTCCTTTATACTCTTGTAAATTATGAGGATGCTAAAAAAACTTTTTTTAATGTGGATTATAGCCATTATGTTTACTGTATTAGAAATTAAAACTGGAAAATGTTAAATATAAAGATATTCTCCAAATTTAAAAAAGTATATAGTGAGAAGTGGCATTGTTTTGCATTTTTGCAAATCTTTTTATTTTTTTTAATTTAAATTTTAGTTAACATAAGTGTAATATTGGTCTATAGAGTAGAATTCAGTGATTCATCACCTCCATACAATAATACCCAGTGCTCATCACAGCAAGTACCCTCTTTAATGCCCATTACCCATTTAGCCCATCCCCCACCCATCTCCTTCCATCGACCTGCAGTTTGTTCTCTGTTGTTAAGAGTCGTTTATGGTTTACTTCCCTCTCCGTTTTTTTCCCCATTCCCATATGTTCATCTATTTTCTTTCTTAAATTCCACATATAAGTGAAATCATATGGTATTTGTCTTTCTCTGACTATTTCATTTAGCATAATATACTCTAGCTCCATCCATGTTGTTTCAAATGGCAAGATTTCATTCTTTCTGGTGGCTGAGTAATATTCCATTGTATTTATATACCACTTCTTCTTTATTCATCAGTCAATGGACATTTGGGCTCTCTCCATAGTTTGGCTGTTGTTGATAATGCTGCAATAAAAACTAGGGTGCATGTACCCCTTCCAACTTGTACTTTGTATCCTTTGGGTAAATACCTAGTAGTGCAATTGCTGGATCATAGGGTAGCTCTATTTTTAACTTTTTGAGGAACCTGCAAACTGTTCTCCAGAGTGGCTGCACCAGTTTGCATTCCCACCAAGAGTGCAAGAGGGTTCCCTTTCTCAGCATCCTCAGTAACACCTGTTGTTTCTTGTATTGTTAATTTTAGCCATTCTGACAGGTGTGGCGGGGGTATCTCATCATGGTTTGGATTTGTATTTTCCTGGTGATGAGTGATACTGAGCATTTTTTTCATATACCTATTAGCCAGTTGGGAGTGTCTTCTTCCCATTTCTTAACTGCATTATTTGTGATATATATATACAATGAAATACTACTCAGCCATCACAAAATGAAATCTTGCCATTTGCAACGACGTGGATGGAACTAGAGGATATTTTGTTTTTCGCCCAGGACCTGACAGATTCCCTGGGCAATTCTACCAAACTTTCAAAGAAGAAATAACACCTATTCTCCTGAAGCTGTCTCAGAAAATTGAAGCAGAAGGAAAACTTCCAGACTCTTTTTATGAAGCCAGCATTACCCTGATCCCCAAGCCAGGCAAAGACCACACCAAAAAGGAGAATTTCAGACCAGTATCACTGATGAATATGGATGCTAAGATTCTCAACAAAATCCTAGCAAACAGGATCCAACAGCACATTAAAAAGATTATCCACCATGACCAGGTGGAATTCATCCCTGGGTTACAAGGATGGTTCAACATTTGCAAATCAATCAATGTAATAGAACATATCAATAAGGGAAGAACCACATGGTCCTCTCAATTGATGCAGAAAAAGCATTTGACAAAATCCAGCATCCGTTCCTGATTAAAATGCTTCAAAGTATAGGGATAGAGGGAACATTCCTGAACTTCATAAAATCTGTCTATGAAAGACCCACAGCAAATAATCATCCTCAATGGGATAAAGCTCACAGCCATCCCGTTGAGATCAGGAACACGACAAGGATGCCCACTCTCACCACTCTTGTTCAACATAGTATTAGAAGTCCTAGCAACAGCAGTCAGACAACAAAGAGAAATAAAAGGTATCCAAATTGGCAAGGAAGAAGTCAAACTCTCTCTCTTTGCAGATGACATGATACTTTATATGGAAAACCCAAAAGACTCCACCCCCAAACTACTACAACTCATACAGCAATTCAGTAACGTGGCAGGATACAAAGTCAGTGTACAGAAATCAGTGGCTTTCTTATACACTAATAATGAAAATACAGAAAGAGAAATTAGAGAATCAATTCCATTTACTATAGCACCAAGAACCATAAGATACCTGGGAATAAACTTAACCAAAGAGGTAAAGGATCTGTACTCGAGGAACTACAGAACACTCATGAAAGAAATTGAAGAAGACACAAAAAGATGGAAGACCATTTCATGCTCTTGGATCGGAAGAATAAACATTGTTAAAATGTCTATACTGCCTAGAGAAATCTATACTTTTAATGCGATTCCGATCAAAATTCCACTGGTATTTTTCAAAGAGCTGGAGCAAATAAGCCTAAAATTTGTATGGAATCAGAAGAGACCCCGAATCGCTAAGGAAATGTTGAAAAACAAAAATAAAATTGGTGGGGGCGCCTTGTGGCTCAGTGGGTTAAAGCCTCTGCCTTCAGCGCAGGTCAGGATCCCAGGGTCCTGGGATCGAGCCCGCATCGGGCTCTCTGCTCCACGGGGAGCCTGCTTCCTCTTCTCTCTCTGCCTGCCTCTCTGCCTACTTGGGATCTTTGTCTGTCAAATAAATAAATCTTTAAAAATTAAAAAAAAAAAAAAAAACTGGCAGCATAACGTTACCTGATTTCATGCTTTACTACAAAGCTGTGATCACCAAGACAGCATGGTACTGGCATCAAAACAGACACATAGACCAGTGGAACAGAGTAGAGAGCCCAGATATGGACCCTCAACTCTATGGTCAAACAGTCTTCGACAAAGCAGGAAAAAATATACAGTGGAAAAAAGACAGTCTCTTCAATAAATGGTGCTGGGAAAATTGGACAGCTATATGTAGAAGAATGAAACTTGACCATTCCCTTACACCGTACACAAAGATAAACTCGAAATGGATAAAGGACCTCAACGTGAGACAGAAATCCATCAGAATCCTAGAGGAGAACATAGGCAGTAACCTCTTCGATATCAGCCACAGCAACTTTTTCAAGATATGTCTCCAAAGGCAAAGGAAACAAAAGCGAAAATAAACTTTTGGGACTTCATCAAGATATATCAGTCTTATATCATACTCCGTGCTCATTATATTACATGACCTCCTTAATGTCTTTCACCCAGTTACCACATTCCCCACCCACCCCACTTCCCTCCAGCAACCCTGTTT
Source organism: Mellivora capensis (assembly GCA_004024625.1). Lineage (NCBI taxonomy): Eukaryota > Metazoa > Chordata > Mammalia > Carnivora > Mustelidae > Mellivora > Mellivora capensis. The sequence goes on from PISX010003953.1 coordinate 51,483, forward strand.
GTTTCTTACGATTAAGAGTCACTTATGGTTTGTCTCCCTCTCTGATTCCATCTTGTTTTATTTTTCTTTCTCTTCCCCTATGATCTTTTTTGTTTCTTAAATTCCATATGAATAAGATAAGATAATCGTCTTTCTCTGGTTGACTTATTTCACTAAGCATAATATCCTCTAGTTCCATCCATGTCTTTGCAAATGGCAAGATTTCATTTTGTGATGGCTGAGTAATATTTCATTGCATATATATATCACATCTTCTTTATCCATTCATCTGTCAGTGAACATCTAGACTCTTTTCCATAGTTTGGCTATTGTAAACATTGCTGCTATGAACATTGGGGTGCAGGTGTCCCTTTGGATCACTACATTTGTATCTTTGGGGTAAATCCCTAGTGCAATTACTGGTTGTAGGGTAGTTCTATTTTCAACTTTTTGAGGAACCTCTTTATTATTAATTGATTTGTATATTTGGGTGTTCCTGAGTTGGGGGCATAAATATTTACAATTGTTTAATCTTCTTGATGGGTTCACCCCTTAATTATGGTATAATGCCCTTCTTCTCTGGTTATAGATTTTGTTTTAAAATCTAGTTCATCTGATATAAGTATAGCTACTCCAGCTTTCTTTTGATGTCCATTAGCATAATAGATGGTTCTCTGTCCCCTTATTTTCACTCTTCAGGTGTCTTTACGTCTAAAATGAGTCTCTTGTAGGCAGCATATAGATAATTTTTTTTTAAAGATTTTTTTACTTATTTATTTGACAGAGAGAGAGATCACAGGTAGGCAGAGAGGCAGGCAGAGAGAGAGGAGGAAGCAGGCTCCCTGCCAAGCAGAGAGCCAGATGTGGGGCTTGATCCCAGGACCCTGAGATCATGACCTGAGCCGAAGGAAGAGGCTTAACCTACGGAGCCACCCAGGTGCCCCTAGATGAATTTTTTTTAATCCATTCTGATACATTATGTCTTATGATTGGAGCATTTAATCCATTTACATTCAGAGTGATTATTGACAGATATAAATGTAGTGCCATTGTGTTACCTGCAGAATTGGTGTTTCTGGTGGTGTTCTCTGGTCCTTTCTAGTGTTTGTTGCTTTTGGTCTTTTTTCTCCACTCAAAGAGGCCCCTTAAAGTTTCTTACAGGGCTGGTTTAGTGGCCACAAATTCCTTCAGTTTTTGTTCATCTGAGAAACTCTTTTTATCTCTCCCGTTCTGAATGACAGCCTTGCTGGATAAAGAATTCTTGGCTGCATTATTTTCCCATTCAGCACATTGAATACATCCTGCCACTCTTTTCTGGCTCACCAAGTTTCTGTAGATAGATCTGCTGTGAATCTGATCTGGCTAAACTTATAGTCGAAGGATTTTTTTCTTCCCCTTGCTGCTTTCAGGTTTCTTTCCTTGTCTATGTATGTTGTGAATTTGATTATGATATGCCTTGGTGATAGTTGACTTTTGTTGAATTTAATAGGAGTTCTCTGTGCTTCTTGGATTTTGATGTCTGTCTCCTTTACCAGATTGGGGAAGTTTTCAGCTATAATTTGTTCAAATAAACCTTCTGTCCCTTTTTGCTTTCTCTTTATTTTCTGGGACTCCTTCCAAAAGGTGGTTGCCTTTCTACTTGTAGGCTGCAGTTTTTGTTCTCTCAGATCTCCAATTGATTTCTTGGGCATTCAGAATGATTTGATAACTAGCCCTGCTCAAGGGATGAGACAAGCTTAGGGTCCCCCTACTCCTCTACCATCTTAACTCCTCCCCTGCAAATCTCTTTAATGTCTGGCTTAATCAAAGACCGTTGGATTTGTGGATCTGCTTCTGTATTTCATTTATTGTGAGATACTGTTTTGGTTGAAGTAAATGAAGATATTCCCTTATGCAAAAGGGAAATATATTTTAATAGCCTTTTCAAATAATTGTGAATATTTTTCTTTGATACTGTATCACAATTTGACAAGTGGTTATTTCTTAAATTTAGTTTCAATGTGGTATCTGAACCCACATTAAGGAAATCTATACAATTAAAATGAATTAATTTAAGAAATGGAGATATTTGCCTTGCATATGGATGAGAAGACTCAAGGTATGAATTCTGCCTAAATTGATCCATAGGTGTAACTCAGTTTTAGTCAAAATCCCAGCAGGATATTTTTCTAGAAATTGACAAGCTTATTCAAAAATTAGTATAGAAAGGCAAAAAGACTAGACTAGCCAAAACCATTTTGAAAAAGAACGAAATTGGAGGATTCCCACTACCTAATTTCAAGACTGCCTATATAGCTATAGTAATCAAGACATTGTGATACTGAATAAAGGACAGATAGACATATAGATCACTGGAACAGAGTAAAGTTCAGAAATAGACCATACGTATATGTTAGTTGATTTCTGACTAAGATACCAAAGCAACTACCTGGAGAAAGGATAGTCTTTTCAACAACAGTGGTGAAACAGTGGGACATCTAAGTACAAAGTATAAAACTTGACACATACTTCGCATCATATACACAAACTAACTCGCAATGAATCATAGACATATTTATCAGAACCAGAACTAATAGGACATATGGAGAATATTTTTGTGACTATGGTTTGTGCAAAGATTTCCATAGACACCAAAGCACAATCCATAAAGAAAAAAAGAATTGATAAATAGGACTTTATCAAAATTTAAAACTTTTACTCTTTGAAAGACTTTTTTTTTTTTTTTTTGGAAAGACATTATTAACAGAATGTAAATATAACTCCAGAGTGGGAGAAAATATTGACTAAACACCTGTCTGATGATGGACTGGTATCTGGAAGTCTCAGAACTCAATAATAAGAAAACAATTTAAAAATAGCTAAAGATTTGAACAGATACTCCGCCAAAGATGATACATTTCAATAAGGCTACAGAAAGATGTTTAGCATCATTAGTTATTAGAGAAATGCAAATTTAAATCATAATGAGATAACCACTACATGTCTATTAGAATTGTTAAAAAAACATGCAATGTATTGACTTTTGACAAGGATGTGGAACAGCTGGAATTCTCACACATTGCTGGTGGGAATTCAAAATGGTAGTGCCTCTTTGGAAAAATGTGGCAGTTTCTTGAAGTTAAACATGCTTTTACTATACAATCTAGCATTCTCACAGATATACCCAGATGAAAATTTATGTTCACACAAAAATCTTTGGGGAAATGTATATAGTGGCTTTATAGTTGTCAAAAACAGATACCCTTCAACTGGTGAGTGAATAAACACACTGTGCTACATCTGTATGATGGACTACTACTCAACAGTAAAAAGGAACCAACTACAAATGCACATAATATGGGTGAATTTAATTGCATTATGCTAAATGAAAGTAACCAGTATCAGATCATAATGTATGATTCCATTTATATGACCTTCTGGGACAAGCAAAATTATAGAGATCAAAAACAGGTTAGTGGTTACCAGGAACTGGGATAGTGTGTGAGGGCATTTGGTGAGGGTGATGAAACTGTATTTAAGTCATAGAAAGCTGTTCAGCTCATGGTGGTGAATGCACATTTTCCTGAATTCCAGTTTTTCACTTGGAAGTTCAAATTTTATCTTTGGTAACAAATACCATCAGTTGTTTCCCTTAAAGTTACTGTTTATTTTGTTCAGATTTGTAAAATATTTGCCATTTATTTAAGTCTGAATAACCATAGTTTGTCATCAGTTCTTTCAAGTAAAAATTGTGTGCAAAATGTGTACTTCCCATCTTGTCACACAGAATTTTTTAAAAACAGATATTCAAGAGTCCAAATTTAATTATATTAATAATTAATGTTAAGTAGCAATTTAATTTTAATTAATAAATTAATTTTGCTACTTCTTTAAGGTCATCTTAAACAAAAGTGGCTTTTTTTTTTAAGATTTATTTATTTATTTATTTGACAGAGATCACAAGTAGGCAGAGAGGCAGGCAGAGAGAGAGAGGAGGAAGCAGGCTCCCTGCTGAGCAGAGAGCCCAGACTCGGACACGGGGCTCAATCCCAGGACCCAGGGATCATGACCTGAGCCGAAGGTAGAGGCTTTAACCCACTGAGCCACCCAGGCGCCCCGAAAGTGGCTTTTTTTTTTTCTCCCTCTGCATGTGGCAGTAAGGAATACTATTATGTCTCTTTAAAGTCCTAGTTGGTACCATACTTGGTTGATACGGCCTTCACCCACGCCAGCAGTTTTATCCACCATTGATTTTCACTGTGTATGTAAAGATAGTGAAAAAAACAAACAAGTAATGTCTTAGTATTAATAGAAGAAATACTGTTCTTGCACACGTAGTAGAAAGGTCCAGGGACCACAGGGGGTTTGCAGAAGACATTTTGAGAGCATGCATTAAGGGGATTAACTTTCATTGCTAATTTTTTTTATTTGCTGCAGTATCATAGGGTTGGTTATATTTGCTAGGGAAGACTTTTTAAGCAGTCTGTAAAATTCTGTGTTTCAGAAGTAAAGTAAGGTAAGTTAATAAGATATTCTGTTCTGAATATTCCTTATTCTGCAGTTCAAATACACTCCACCAGGTGGCATCATACCTCTGCTTGTTACCAACTCTTCCTAAAAATGAAGACACAACTTTTGATAAAGAATTTCTTCTAGAATTGCTGGTAAATATTAATGTTCTTTAAATTTTCCCTTTCTTAAAGATGTGTGTTAATACAAATTTTTTCCTGGGCTAAAGGTTAAGTGGGTCATTTCTACCTGTTTTACAATTATATCATCATCTGATTTTGCCAGATTCCTTATCTATTAGGTTTCTTTTCTTAATTCTTTTACCTTTTAAAACTGCTTTATGGAATGAATTCATTCCGTGCAAACATTTTTGAGCAGCTTCTGTGTCAGGCACTGGATCCAGGCATTGGGGATACATAGGTAATTGATACCATTTCTGCCTTTTAGAGGTCATAGTTATGCACACACAGTTAATACGTACACATTCATATTTATCTAACCACTTATTTTATTTTTTTTTTTAAGATTTTATTTGTTTATTTGACAAAAAGAAATCACAGGTAGGCCGAGAGGCAGGCGGGGGGTGGGGAGAGCAAGCTCCCCACTCAGCAGAGAGCCCTATGTGGGGCTCGATCCCCGGACCCTGGGATCATGACCTGAGCTGAAGGCACAGGCTTTTAACCCACTGAGCCACCCAGGCACCCCTAACCATTTATTTTAAAAATTACTTAAATATGGTACCTTGAATATTAAGGCATACCTTTATCATTAGAAAACTCAGGAATATTTATAAAAATTAAGTTATCACTGACTTGGTGATTTAAGAATTCTAACAGAGTTTTCAATCATTTTGGGAAATAATGGACTTTAACTCAAACTAATACTTTTTGGGTAAGGATTTATTTATTTATTATTTATTTTTAAAGACTGCATTTATTTGAGAGAGAATACAAGCAGGGGGATGGCACAGGGAGAGAGGGAGAGGCAGGCTCCTCTCTGAGCAGGGAGCCCAACTCAGGGCTTGGTCCCTGGTCCCCGAGATCATGACCCAAGCCGAAGGCAGATGTTCAACCAACTGAGCCACCCAGGCCCTCCTGTTTATTTTTTTAGTGCAGTTTTAGGTTCACAGAAAAATTGAGGAATAGGAATATATTTTTAGCTTTAGTAAAATAATTCATAAAATGCATGAGTAATTATATCCCACTATGAATATTTAAGTTGTTTGCAGTGTTCACTTTTACAAGTAATGATTTGGTTCTGGCTCATGTCTTTTTGTGCACATCTGTGGACATTTAGGAGAAGCACCTAGAAGTGAAATTCTTTGATTGAAGCATGTACTTATTTAAAAGGTGTAAGATTCAGCCAAATTATCCTCTGAAAGATTTATGTTCCTACCAACAGTGTATTAGAGTGTGTCTCCTTAAGCTCTTACCAGCATTGGATGTTACAAGTCATCCTAATTTCTGCCAGTTGCATGGTTTGTACAAAAAAGAATAGCTTGTTTTAATTTTGTTTCCTGTCTGCTGTAGGTTGAGTAGTTTTTTTTAGTTTGTTTTTTATAACTTTACAGACATACACTGTGTGGGTGTGTATATGCATTTTTCTACATGTATGAAACGGTCCTGGGCACACAGTTTTGTGATTATATTCCAAACGAATGCTTCTAATATAGGGGGTAAAAGATAGTCTCTTATTGTAGAGAAGATGATAATGCTAGTTTTGGGGATAGTAACCAGAAGCTATTGGTAGCAGCTGTTTTAAGCTTGATAACAGGTGTTTTAGTGCCAATTGGAGAGAAATTCTTGGAGTTTTAACTTAATTCAAGTATGGAAAATACTTTTTTATTGGTATATTTATTTGTGTGAAGTGTATGTCTTAGGTCACCATCTTTGCCTTCTTTTCATTATTTCTGACTACGAGTGCTTTCTAAAAATTCTTTGTCCTATTTTCTGACAACGTGAAATCTTTTCTCATTAAGTTGGTTTTGGGGATTAATAATAAATCCTTACTATAAGAAATGAGGATTTTTTTTTAAGGACTCTTTCTAGTGGACAATAGGTTTAAGTATAAGGCTGAGCCTTTGCCTTTTACAGTCTTATAGCTAGGATTTGATCTATGAAATTTAAATATTTATGCCAACAAGAAAACAATTTTAAAAATTTAGAGTGCTACAGCATTATCTTTCATTTCCTCTCTCTCCTGAAGGATTTCCGTAGGCTTTGGATTCTTCTAATACCTAAATTATAATAAAGAAGTTGAAATACGTGAATTTTTTAGATGATGTCACACTATTTTCTTTCCTAAAATAATACTCTCTCTGCTGAAGAGAACATGACAAATTTTTCACATATACCATTATTTTAACTTGTTAAGTAGATAATAAGCTTATTTCTGTGTTTGAGATAGAGGACTATAATATTAACAATGGAAATCTACATAGAGGTCATAAAGGCAAACTCTGATTTTACAAGGAAAATTGAGGCCATGTGTTTGTGTGTGTGTGTTTTGTTTTATTTTTAAGATTGATTTATTTCAGAGAGAGAGAGAGACAGCATGAGCAAGGCTAAGGGGGTCGGGTGGCTGAGGGAAAGGGGAAGCAGACTCCCCACTGAGCCTGGAGCCCAACACTGAGTTCTGTCTCCTGACTTGGAGATCATGACCTAAGCTGAAACCAAGTCATACACCTAAGCAACTGAACCACCCAGGTGCCCCCAGGTTTCTAATAAACAAAATTTTCCAGATTGTTTAATTAGTAGAAGAATGAAAACTATGATCTACTTAGAGCTTAACATTGTTGAATATTAAGGGCTGTGGATTTTAAGGTCTTGGCATGTACCAGGCACTTCGATGCTGTTTTATAGCATTCTGTTTCATTTTTAAGAAACTTGAGAGGTGAATGGTATATTATCTGTTTTACTGAAAAGGAAGCTAAGATCAGGGAAGTTGAAGGAATGTGCCCTGTTTTTACATAGCTCATAAATTACAGGGACTTGGTATTGAACTCTGGTCTGCCTGATTTTCCAAAGCCCATCATAATTGGTGCCTCTCTCATCTTTGATTTATGGAGAAAATGGAAAAACGAAAAAAACCCTCTTATAAAGTGCTACCATAACTGAAAGACATGAAACTTCTCATTCTGTACTTTATGGTGAATTTCTCCATAAATTATTTTGATTAAAAAAAGATGGCTCTTACTTTCTGCATGATCCTGTTTCTTTTAGGTATCTCGTCATGAACGTCGAATTTCTCAGATTCAGCAGTTGAACCAGATGCCTTTGTATCCAACTGAGAAAATCATATGGGATGAAAATATTGTCCCAACTGAGTACTATTCTGGGGAAGGTATGGCAGAGAAGTATGGAATACAACTGTATCAGGAAGTTTAGTTTAGAATTTATCATATGTAACTGAAAATACCTCTATCTGTTACATGCATTAGGATAATTTTCTGGTAATTTCAAGTTCAGTTTTAAAGCTGGAAACTATTCAGTATTTTGAATGCATAGTATTAAGGATTTTTGTTAAATTTAACCATGCCCTAATGTGTATGTGTGCACACGCGAGCACGCTATGCACACATGCTCAGATGCACATGTACACGTGTATTGGCATGATATGTGTGTGTGAATACATAAATCATCCTTTGTAAAATATTACCATAACAGAAAACTATATTTTAAGGAGACCTAATAGTGGAGGACGTATGGCTCTCAATATGTCACTGTAAGAGGCTTTGTTTTGTTTGGTAGTGTTTTATTTTTCAAAGCCTTTTTTAGAAGTTCTTTTGAATTTCTCATTAAGCCAGCTAATGACCACCAAAGATTGTCAGTACTTAATAATAAACCCTTAGTTTTAATTAAAAATAGTTATTCCCTGGTTTATTTATCTATTTCATTTTATTTATTTATTTATCTATTTCAACAGATTTGTTCCTAAATGCTTTTGTTCATCCTCTGAGAATTTGCCACAATTAAGTATAGACTGAAGTACATTCTGACATATTTTGAAGGCATATTTTTTTTAAAAAATCAAGGAAATTTTTGAACAATGGCATCATTATGAGAAGTTTGGCTGTTTTAAAGATATCACCAGTGGTAATTTATTTAAAAGAAAAATAGATACTTCAGAGTCATATGCTGAAGCCATAACTTCAGTAAACCCAGTGCACCAAAGTTGTGCTAGATTTCAGAATAGGCAGGCTTCATATTTTTTTTGTTCTTACAAAGGTCATGCCTTGTTTTTTCACTTTTCTAATTTGTTCATGCTAATAGCATTTATGACCATGCATGTATGAATCTAACTCTTTGTCTAATCAGTTCCTAAAAGGCAAATACCACTTAATATTTTGTCTTATCAGTACAGAGCTTATGTGTCCTTAAACATGTATAGTCTTACATCTAGCTTTTGGTGCTATTCAGTGATGCTGCTCTGAGTTTAAAAATACATTTTGCTTAATATGTAAAGTATTGTTCTTCTTTCCCTCCCTGTAATTAATGAAGGTTAAGGAAAGTATTTCGGAACAATATTCGTTGCCAGGTGGTTTAACTGTGATAAAGCTGTCTTCAGTTATTTGGCTATGTCTTGCCATTGTTCTTTAGTGACCGTGATGGCATCGTGTTTTAGGGGCTCAATAGTTGATGCTAATGAATAGGCAAGGATCAAAGCTAATACTGAATGTTTATGCAGACTGTTTCTAGCTCCCAGGAAGAGAAAATAAGTGAAACTGGTACAGATATTTAAAGAAATATAGTTAAGAATTATAAAGAAAATCCTTGTAAAATTTTTTGCCCTAATTTTGAGCCTTTTAAAGAAAATAAACACAAATGTAGAAAGCCACACAACATAAACACAAGGCTTAACAAATTAAGGGAAATAAACCACCTTATTGGCTATCCCAGAATCCTCCCATAAGCTCCTTCCTAGTTACTGCTTCTCCCTCCACATGAAAGTAACCATTTCCTGACTTCTATAGCAATCACTGTATATTTCTTCATAGCTTTATCACCGACTTGTGTATCCGTGTATGATAGTCAATCCTGTACATTTTTAAATGTCTTTTACTTCACAAATGCCCTCTGTATCCCTTCCTTTTATTTTGAAGAACCTGAGTTGTTTGATCTGTATAGTTTTCCACAGTCTGGTTTTTTCTAATTGACTGCTCAGTGTACAGTTGAGTATGTCTTTCTGCTCTTTATTTTTCTTGCAGATTGGCAGCTGAATGCAGAGGCTTGGTCAGGCTGACGTTTTCTCTCTGGCAAGATTCTTGGTGGTGCTGTATTCTTTCATCAGAGGCACTGATTGGTTGTTTTTGTCTGTGTGTGATATAAGTAGCCATTGCTGCTTAATGGCTAGATTTGTTAATTCAATGACAGTTACAAAATGGTCACATCTTAATTCATTTTTTTTTTTTAATAAAATTATACTGTCCAAAGAGACACTTTCCCTCAGCCTCTGGCCTGAAAGACACTGAGTTAGATTATGAGTCAGAATTTGCTAACATAAATGATGTGAAAATTTTTTTCACATTGATGTTTTTGCCCTTAGGTTCATTATTGCTTTGGTAAGAATGGATTCAGATGATGAAAATAATATGATTTTCCTGTAAAATATGTTTATTTTGAGGTTCTTTTTTTAAAAAAATCTTTTTGATATTGCAGCTGAGTGCTTACTCACTTATTATCCAAGGGAAATAGCAGTTACTGAAGATACTAGAAAGAATATTGTTCATTAATATAGTCAGAGAAGGGAAATAACTCCAGGAATAGCATACAGCCAATACCTTATCCTTAAAGTCTAGCCAAAAGGTAGATTCAGAACACAATAGCAACCTTTGGAGATAGATTAATATGTTATAATATACTAACTAATTAGCTTTCATGGTAAATTTATCATGGGCTTAGTTTATGGTCATTATTTACTTCGAGCTTTGCCAAATATATATTAGGGGTAAAGGAAGAATTTTTAAACTACTCGAGATTATATTAATTTTAAGTATCCTCAGCTACTTTTGAGAAGCCTGTTTGTATATGAATCATCGATGCACGATTATATGTATTAATGAGTTTTATCCTTCCTTCCCAACTCTTAATATAGATAGCATTTGTTAACATGGTTTTTCAATTTCTGTGTGAAAATAAAAATGGAACCTTATCAAATATGCTATATTTGCTAAATTATATATGCTAAATATAAATTATATATGCTAAATTAAACTCTTAACCAAATTTGTAGTACATTTCTTTATACATAGTACAGTTGTCTAATTAAAAGAATAATTCAAATGTGGATGTTGTTTTCTTTTTCAGGTTGTCTTGCTCTTCCCAAGTTGAATTTGCAGTTTTTGACTCTTCATGATTACCTCTTAAGGAATTTTAATCTCTTCCGCTTAGAATCAACTTATGAAATTAGGCAAGACATTGAGGATAGTGTCAGCAGAATGAAGCCTTGGTAAGTAAATTGGTTCCATTTGGAATGAAGAGGTGCAAACAGTGACTGATAGAACCTCTGTCAGAAACCTCCTAAGTGCATTTAGAAATAGTAGCCTGGCATGAAGACGCCTCTAAAATATGAAATATTGACTCTTTGAGAAATTCTCTACTGTGGATTAGAGTATATCAAAAGTGCTGAAATATAAAATATGTATCTGGGTACTTGGGGGTGGTGCTGGGGGACTGGAGATAAGGGAGGAGAGGTCTTCATTCTTGGAGGATGGTGGGGGAGAAATATAGAGGGGCAAGTATGTTGGACATTAGCAAAAGGGTAAAGAGGGAGCATATGGACTGACCAGCAGGCCTTTACTAGGACAGGACGGTGTAAGTCCTGGGAGCTTATGATAAAGGGGTCTTCTGCTACCCCAGCTGCTCTTGTGGCTATCACCAGTATCTCAGTTAGCCTCTCTAAGGAACCTTGCAAGAGATGAGGAGTACTGCTGAGCTTTCACATGGCATTGAATGTTGCAAAGTCTTGCCAGCTCCTCCATCCATAGATTACCTTAACTAAACCATCAGGATTTACTTTGGGAGCCAGTTGAGAAGGTCTCTTTATTTGAGGAAGTCTTCTGCTTAAACTCAACTCCCCACTTGCTAGCTCATTTCTGGAATTCTGTTAGCTAAGAAAAAATTTTCATTCTGGTTATTATAGGCAGCTCTGTATTATGAGATTTGTGAAGGTCCGTTTTGCTTTTTAGACATGAAATAAATGCCCTTCATTCACTATTTCATTCTACGTATGAAATTGATGAGAGTAAGTTATATGTCATAAGTGACTGTGAATCTATAAAATAGATTTTTATTACATTCTGGTCATTATATGACCAGAATTTAAAAAAAAAAAAAAAAAAAAAAAGCTTAACAAGTTTCTGAATGTGAATGGCTTCAGGTATCTTCCAGGCTTCTCTCCTTACTAATTATAGAGAGCTACATGGACACTATGATTATGATCTATTTTTTTCACTTCCACATTTTATTTCATATACAGTTCTATTTTTTAATTAGTTATTATGTGAAAAGTTATTCTGGGTGAGACTATACAACACAACATAAAGTATTTTTGACTTAATAATCAGTTGAGTCAGTAGGCAGGGTAGCACTGTGAGGTTTGTATACTCGCTGGCTGATCATCCCTGCCCACAGCTTTGCTGGAATTATTGCCCATTGTTTGGACCCCGGGGGTGTGCTTGATTAGAAAGCTTCCTTTCAGTTTATGGTTACCTTGGGTTATACATGCTCGGATTCTAAACCTAATTTTGGCCATTTTGCAAACTAGGGATTTATGAACTAGCAGTTTACCAAATAGAATTCACTTACATTTTACTTAAATGCCAAATAAAGCAAAAATACTTAAAAGTTCTTATGGTCTATTAATAAAGGACATTTTTTAAACAAATTATTTTCTGCTAAGGGAAAGAAAATGTCATTTTTCAGAAATAACTTGTAATAATAAATTTGTCTAGATTTTCATTCCTAATTGCCCTTCATTGAAGGCCTTTAAGAATGATGAGATCCAAAAAGAGGCCAAGCTTCTTTCTGTTTCTTGTGTGCTGAAGGTGGAAAGTAGGGGCATAAATTTTACTCAGTGCTTGGTACTAACGATCACGTACGTATTCAGTCTGCTGAAACCACTGAGCAACATAAGGGAGAATGTACTTATGATGGGCAGAAATCTATCCTTTTTAATTATTTGTGTCATAGGTAGATTTTATAAGAGGGGAAAAAAGTGTTGGGGAGAATAGATTAGTGGTTGTCTGAGGGTAGTAACAGGATTGACTGTAGTCAAATGAAAGGGATCTTTTATATATAGGATGGAAATGTTCTCAAATTAGATTGGGTGATGGGTACACAACTCTGCAAATTTACTAAACAGCATTGAATTGTGCATTTACAGTGAATGCATTTTATTGTATGTAAGCTATCCTGTAGTAAAATTGTAAAAAATGGAGGAGATAATAGTTATTACAAAAGGGCTTAGACACAAGGTAATACCTTTTAAAAATACCCTGTATTAACCAAGTCACTGGATGCAGAACTTTTATTTTTAATTAGTTTCACTCTTTGATGTTGTAGACTTCTACAGTTTTTTCTTATAACACAAAACCTTTACCTGGGATGTAGCTTTTCTTTATCTGTGTAAGCGTGTCACTTTTGGCAGTACTTTCCAGTTTTGGAGTGCTGCTGGAGTATTTATATTACACATTTCCCAGATACACTACTTAATGTAAAATCTAAAACACCAGTTAGACTAACATAAGAAGGAAGAGTGGGTATTTGAATGTTAGTGATTCTGGTTATTATAACTAGCTTGATTATTTTTACCCCCAATCCATGGCAGTATCTCTTAAATGATTCAAATATTACCCTAAACCAAGAATTTGCATAGATATTATCGTTTGTTGGTTTGTTTTTAATTTTTAAAATTCTGCTTATTCTAAAACAGCTTGTAGAAATACCTAAATACATAAAGTGTGAACAGTTGAGACTGTCTTGATGAAGAGAGGAAAAGGATTAAAATTATTACTCTATTATAATAGTATAGATTATAATATAATAATAGATTACTCTATTATTATTACAGATTATTCTCGACAAAATGCCTCTGCTATTGTGTATATAGAGTTATCTTTTTTTCTCTGTGTGTGGGATAAATACTCCTCTTTACTTCCCTTTCTCTACTGGACCATATCTGCCTGTTCATAACTACTGAAGGTATTCCCTATATATTGGGACTTAATCTTTTTTTTGAGTTTAGAAATAAGTTACTGATGTCAGGGTTTAGTGGTTAAATATGTGTTCCTTCTTAACTAATTTTTCTTGACAAAAGTTGGGAAAAAGTCATTTTTTCTTGGAGTAATCACATGCTTCTTTGCTTTGCAGGCAGTCTGAGTATGGTGGTGTAGTGTTTGGTGGTTGGGCACGAATGGCCCAGCCTATCGTGGCTTTCACTGTAGTTGAGGTTGCCAAGCCAAACATAGGTGAAAACTGGCCAACCCGAGTTCGTGCAGATGTTACCATCAATCTGAATGTCAGAGATCACATCAAAGATGAATGGGAAGGTAATTTTCTATTTCAAAAAATAAAGTTACATTTTTGCCTTTTTAGTTAATAGACTTCCACTTAGAAAATTGGCAGAGTACTTTTATTAAACATTATTCTTCTAAACATTTATGAAATTTTATCTTTAAAAATTGTCTTTGTAATTATTAGTAGTAAAAATATCAAGGACCATATAAGAATAATTGTCTTAATACTTTAATAAAAAGCATAAAATAGCATGCATATCACAGGATTTTGAAAATTACAGTTTGCAGAGCTGAGAGGAGAGCTCTTTAAATCCAAATTTAGTAAGATAGTATTTATGAATATGTAGGATCAATAGAAAAAGAAAAAAATTATTACTGTTCACTAAAGAAAGTGGGGGAAGCCACATATAACTTGTACACATGCAGAGCTAGTAAAGCAAATTAGTATTTTTAAGAGATAAAAGCTGCCAAAGTGAAGAGAATAGAGATGCATAAAGTTGCTGGAAAATAAAGATACAAAATCAAAATCAGACAAACTCAAATTTTAAGGGGATCTGGTAAAACAACTCAGAAATAGATATAATAGTTTAACTATTTGCATCAAAGAGAGGAAGTCAGAATTAGTGATATTAAGTGTATATTCAAGGATAAATAATAGATGTAGAGAATTTAGCTGAGTTATTTCCTCTATTCTTTTCTAGGAAAGATTTTAGGTATAGGAGTTCTGTGTCACAAGGAATTTTATTTAGAGGCAGATATGTTCAGAGTTACTAAGCCAAGTAGACTGAAAACACTGGTAACACCTGTGCCAGAAATGACACATGACCTAATTTTTAAGTGTCACTTTTATATTTTTCCCCCAGCTGTCTATGAGAGCTCTTGCTGTCCTGTTGTGAGAAACAGTAGCTGGTAGATTTTATCTCTTTCCACCTTCTTAGCATGCCAGAAGGAAAGGGATAGTCCTTTAATGGATCAGTTTTCAGAAATTATTGCTCCCACTATAGCTGTTTATAACCATAGGGACTATATCGTATGTTTATCCAGTAATTCTGAAGGAATCCAGCACCAAAGCTGGCCACATGTTTGACATACGATCACTCTAGTGGGTATAGTTTATGACAAATTGTTTTTGTATTCCTGCATCCTTCAAAAGAGTTCTAATCTAATCTAGTGCATTACATATCTAGAATGCTATATATCTTCATTATTGCTAAACCTTAAGAAAGACATTATTTTGCTGAAGATTTTGTACTTACTACCTTTGGCGTTTAAGAAGGTACTAAAATAAATACTATTTTACACAGTTACCTAAGCTTTCCTTCATTACTTTGGAGACTTCTATCAGAAGAACATTAAACGGTCTTTTTTTTTTTTTCCTTTCATTCTTTTAAACATAGACCTCTGATAGAATGAGAAATGTAATAGGTAAATTTTAATGAGCAAGAGAGGGAACAGTAGGGTATTGTGGGACAAGTGATTCATAGTATGGGGCATGGTGGGAAGAAAAGTGTTTTCTGGGAGGCCAGAGCCAAAATTCAGGTCCTCTGTTAATCACAGATGGAGTAACTAAATAGAAAATGGAGGCAAAAAATGAGAGGAAGATTCTTTAGTAGTAATGAATATTGTCCTGTAGGAACAGTTTTGAAGAGTTTAAGCTAAATATATGAAACATTGTTCTTGTTTCTTCAAAAAGGTATGAAGTTCAGGGCCTTATCTTCTCCATTAATCCATTTTTAAATTAAGAAAACATAATTAAGGACACAGAAATGCTGGATTCTGCTCCAGAGGCACAGCCAGGATGGAGTGGATACAAATGGTTGAAAGAAGAAAGGTAGTTGAACTCACCGTTACATAAGGACTTTCTTAATGTAGATGAGATGTTCCACAGTGAAATGATCTGTCTTAGTAGGGAATATGCAGTCATTCCTCAATGATACCCAAAAGTGACACTGGTAGGAACTAAATTACTTCTCAGGGCCACCTCTTTGACTTGAAGACATAGATGTTGTAATGAGCTGTGCAGATCAGAAGTCCTAAAGGCAGTACAACTCAGATAGTAGAACAGTTCACCTTAGTTCTCATTGCTTCTCCTGCTTCTGATTTGTTGGGAAATAATAAAGTCGTTATTGTTAGTCAGAGCAGTTATTACTAGCACACTTAAACCCCACTCCATATTAAGCCAGAATGGTCCCAATACTATTAGCCACACACTGACATTGCTGATTTGATTTAGTTGTATATTTTATTACCAAGGTTATAAGTTTGCATTTATGTCATACAGTGGCTAACAAAACGAATCAGGAAAGAAATGAAGGTTAAGTGGTACGACATTACATGGATATGTGATGTAAATTTATGTCCCTTGTCTTCCCATGTCTCTACTTTTAATAGTGCTGGGGATCTAGTTGAGTCCAGCATTTGGTCTAGTGACTGAGAAGCTATGGACTTTGGCACAAGTTTCCTATTTCTTGTCATTTACTTATAAAAATTTTTATTTGCCAAATGAAACTATATATATCCAACCATGTTCTGAATTTGATATCTATAAACAGTGCTTTTGTGCCTTGATAAATGATTCTTGCATTGACCTCTTTTAGGGAATGCAGTTAGACTGTTGTTGGAATGACAGTGATGAATAGTTTAAACTGATGTTAGAAACCTGCTAAGTATGATATAGCTGGATTATATGCCATCCATATTTTCAGTTGCTTATTAAGAATGCTAAAACTAAGAATGATGATGAACATCCAATTTTGGAGCTCTAACATGACTTGAGGGCTTACTCAGTAATGTATTCGTGGCATAAAAGTTTCTAATTTTAACACAAAGAGAAATTTTCATTTTAACTATTCCTTTCAAACATTGAATTTAAAGATTATAGGAAAACCCATAATTATATTACAAGCAAATGTAATCATTGATCACCTTTGGTACTTCACATGTTTCTTAAATCTCCTAAGAGGATGACAATTTGCCAACAAAAGACTAAAAACAATAACATTCTGATAAGTAAAAATGTCTTTATGTTCTACCAGGTCTTCGTAAGCATGATGTATGCTTTTTAATCACTGTACGGCCCACAAAACCTTATGGTACTAAGTTTGACCGGAGGAGACCTTTTATTGAGCAGATTGGCCTGGTTTATGTCAGAGGCTGTGAAATCCAGGGCATGCTGGATGATAAAGGGCGCGTCATTGAAGACGGTATGGCAATCTGTAATTTTGAAAGAGTATGTGTACATAATAAGTTTTTGTGCCTTTTTTATTTTTGCATCTTAAGTAATTTATTTTAGTTATTTTACATACTAAATCAACACAAAGGATTATATATAAAATATGTGTAAGGTACCTACCACCCACTTCTAGAAATAAATAATATGGTTTCTAAACTTCTTATTAGATATTGGAAAGGACAGGATCTTTTGAAATTACCTTTATTTAAAATTTTCCTTTTATAATACTTTACAATATTGCCTTTTTAAAACCTCCAGACACCTCTTATGACATATTTGCCTAATTTTTCCTTCTTAAGTTTTATTGATTTGATTTATTGTAGCAGTGGCTCTCAGTTGGAAATAGCACTACCCTGTATTTTGAAATGAATTTTGGTATTTATCTTGTCATGTACTGGGGGTAGGAGTAGGGGATGGTGAATTTTATGGGGGGTGGAATTTGATGGGGTCTAGGGATGCTAAACATCTAAACAGAGCTGCCTTGGGGCACCTGGGTGGCTCAGTTGGTTAAGTGTCCAATTCCTGATTACAGCTCAAGTCATGATCTTAGGGTGGTAAGATTGAGCCCCACCTTGACCTTTGTGCTGAGCCTGGAACTTACTTAAGATTCTCTCTCTCCCTTTTTCTTCTCCCTTTTTCTCTGCCCTTCTCCTATCACCCACTCACACATGGCACATGTCCCTACTCTCTCTCTCTCTCAAAAAAAAAAAAAATTTAAACAGAGCTGCCTTGTAGAAAGAATTGTCATACCTAACATGCAAACATTACCCCATTTAGAAATGCTGCCTTACTGGATTTGTCAGCTCTTTGATTTCTCAGTCTTATTATTGGCTTTTCCTTGAAATTCTTTCATATTTTGTTTGACTTCCTTGTTATACTTACTGTTGGATTATAACTGCATCTATTTCCAGGGCTTATTCCAATTTGTTTACTAAACTTCTCTCAGAACTTGAATTGATTTCTACCTGTGATTTTAAGATTGCACCATTATTGAAAGTGCTGGTAATTAAGCTGACCTTATCACTAGAATAAGAAAAAATAGGAAAGGTGTAATAACCCTAAGGTCACATATTGGGACTAGAGTTAGAGGACTAAGACAAAAGAAAGGAGATGAGTAAAAGGGTCAAGAAAAAGCCTCTGAGCTTTCAGCTATTAGTATATGAAATTTTCTTTCACACTGGTGATACTAGGAATGGAACGTGAAAGGACAAAAAGAGTGATCAGTCAAGTGCTTACTATAGGTAAGGCAGTAATGGAAGCTATGAGTAACTGACAAAAGTAAAGTTGTTTGACTTTTAGGGCTCTTATTTTGGTTGAGAACATATACAGAAAATTGCAGTCTATGGCCTTGCATCATAAACATTACATCACAAACATTTTTCTGGGCAAGAAATAGTAAGAATTTAGGGAAAAGAGAAAATATTTTCAGCCTCTAGGCATTTGAAAAGGATGAGTGGAAAACATTCTAGTCAGGAGAAGGACTGGGGTTCAGTGTGAACAGTTTACTCATTTCTGGAAAAGGAATACTGCTAACTTACTTTGATACTTGAAAAGTCTGTATTTCACTTACCAAACTTTTTCAAAATGTCTAGGACCTGAGCCAAGACCCAATCTTAGAGGAGAGTCGAGGACATTTAGAGTGTTCTTGGATCCAAACCAGTATCAACAAGATATGACTAATACTATACAAAATGGAGCAGAAGATGTGTATGAAACTTTTAATATCATAATGAGGAGAAAACCAAAAGAAAATAACTTTAAGGTAATTTTTAGGCTATGTAACTAAAAGTACTCTGTCCAGTTTGAGTAACTTCTAAAACATAAATACTAGATAAAAGAATGTTTTCTTAAGGAAATGATCGCTGCTTTTATTCTCATTCTAAACAATTCTCTTATATTCTTAACATGTAGATTAAATATAAAAACTTAAGAATTTACTAAATCTATTTTGTCTTTTGATAAGTTTAGAAACTCAGCAAATAAGTTAATCCACGTCAGCCTCCTTCCTTGCATTTTGTATATTAGATGCTCAGGATAGCCAGTATAAGGTAAAGAAAACTGCTTGTTTATTTGTTTAGTGGGAGTTCTTTTTTAAATCAAAAGTAAGTGTACTTCCAAATCACTTTATGAACACAGATGTGAAAGCCCGTGGTTTTGAATCACTTTATTATATAATATGTTTTATTCCTTAGCAGGAAAAGGGAGGTTTAGGGGCTAGAGAATTTTACTTTTATAACTTAATGGAGATAAGGAGTTTTGATAAAATATATTTTTTAATTATTTGAAACTACTACATTATAAAATGTAAACATTGAATGGTTTTAGCATTTGGTAACACTACCTTCTGTATAAGTACCTTTCTTTTTTCTCTTCCCTAAAACATTGTGCTTCTTATGCATTATCAGTTTATTGCCTTTTTTTTCCTGTTCTTGTAATTAAAAGAAGACAACTTCACATACAAAGGAATTTATTCCCTATTTTGCCCTATTATTGAAGACAGGACAGCAGAAGTACTCTTACTTCTTTTTGTCTGAGAGTCCACATGCAGTCCATCAGTCAGTCTGGTTAGCTCAACACCTCCGCTGACAGCATGTCCAAGACACCTTCATCTCACATCCCTGCTTCCATTCTCCACGGCTCCTCTCTTTCTGCTATTCTCCACGTAACTACTGAATATAAATTATGCCTTGGTACCCTGTTCAACACTCTAATGGTTTCCTATCATAGTAGAAAATTATTACCATAATCCAAGAGGCTCCTTCATTATCTGTCCTCTGGCCACCTCTTCAACCTCATTTTCTAACACCTTTCCCTGATACATTTGATGGCAGATGTGCTGACCTTTCTGCTGTTCTTTAAGAATCCAAGCCTCGGTCCATGGTGATCCTTCTACCAACACAGTCTTCCTCCCAGGTATTTGCCTGGATCGCTCCCTTACTGCACGTGGGCAATTCTGCTTAGATGTTAACTCCCAAGAGAAGCTTTTTTCTGGAAACCTTACCTAAAGTAGTATTTCCTCTTCTTCTCATTCTTAATCCAATTGTCCTTAATTCTCCTTACAGTCTTTATTATACTTGATGACTTGATTTGTTTTGACCTGACTTCACCATTAGAATGCAGGTCTGTGAGGGCAGGGTCTCATTCGTTTGCCTCTGTTTTGTTTCTCAGTAATGACTGAATTTCAGTCACTTTACTAAAAATGAAAAAAAGTTCCTTCCTTATGTTCATTCGTTTGACCATTTTATTTAATGCCTAACACTTGTGTCTGGCATTGTACTAAGTTGTATGGAGCCAGTAAAGTTGAGTAAGACACAGCTTATGTTTTTAGGGAGTTTAGACTACTAATAAAGGAAGTTAAAAATATAAACAAATAACTACCATGAAATGTTAGAAGGTGCCAGAAGTCATAAGAAGGGTGCAGATAAAGGTGTCACGGAAGGGACGCCTGGCTGGCTCAGTCAGAAGAGCATGTGAGTCTTGATCCTCAGGGTCATGAGTTCAAGCCCCACACTGGGTGTAGAGATTACTAAAAAAAATAAACTTTTAAAAACAACAACAACAACAAAGTGTCAGGGGAGGTCAAAGAGGCATTCAGATTCCAATCCAAGAAACAGGGGGGCAGTGATTAACTCTTGTGTTTGGGAAAGGACAGATGCTCTTGTGGTGTCCTCGGTGTTTTGTTATCTACCTGGGCAGCATTCCTTACTTCCTTCTCTCTTTCTCAATTGGTATAGCCTGTTCTGAACTGGATGTTTTATTTCTTGCCTAAATAGTTGCACTAAATCACTTCTTCTGCCCTAGCCCTGTTCTCCTGGTCATTCACCTGTTTTTCCTATGCCTCCACTGATCATTTCAGTCAGCTTCTCAAAACATTTCTGTGACTTTCCATTAATGATGAAATAAACCAAGGTTCCTTCACACATCCTTTTGTTTGAGCAAAATTGAAATGCCACCTTCCTCCATGAAAGCTTTCCTAAGGTCAGAAGTCTTCCCTGCATGTGTCTGTCTTGGAACTGTGTTCCCACTCTATTTTATAATCTGTATTATTGACCACACTCTGCTGCTTTGTGTCATTGCTTAAGGACATATTTCCTCTCCCTACTAAAATTTTAGTTTTCTTAAAGAGTAGAGCTCTTGTATTATCCATCATTATGTGAACATACTCATTGATGTGTCCATCCAGTGATTTACCCATCTCATAGTAAAACTTCCTAGATGGAAATGATATTCTAGTGGGGATTAGACAAATGATAAACAGGTAACTTAGTACATGAATAAGAAAATTTCAGGTAGTGATTAGTGCAGATGGAAATGATATTCTAGTGGGGATTAGACAAATGATAAACAGGTAACTTAGTACATGAATAAGAAAATTTCAGGTAGTGATTAGTGCAAAAAAAATAAAACAAGGTGATGTGATAGGAGTGTGAATAACACACACTGTCCTGTTACTTTGTTGTCCTGTTGTAGTATATAGCATTTGTGACATAAAAATGGCTGGTTTTGTTATTTTAGTCTTTGTAGTTAATAACCTAGCCTTCTGATTTCCATATAGGAGATAGAGCACTTTGTCTAGAAGTAATTATTAGAAAGTCTGAAAGTTTGCCTTGACTTTTGGTAATTTTGATAATGTATAGGTTAACAATTACAATGACTTTTTATTGTAGAATGTTTCACTCTGAAATTTATTTGACATTTCACTTTTATCTTTTTGTCTACTTTATTTTTTATTTATTTCTAACTTTATTTCTTCTAACAGTGTTAATTTTAATATTTTTAAGTTATGAGATGTTTCACAACTGAGGCATATATTAATATGTTTCTGGTTGTGTGTCATCTTAGCATGGAGGAACTATGGAATAAAAGAGTTCTCCTCTTGTATTATCTGCCCAGGAATTTCTAAGAGGAAACATACTCTTTAAGTGTTTGTTCTATAATATTTTCTTATTGTTATGTAGTCCTGATCAGGTTTTCTTTCTGCCCAACGGGAGTCAAGTGATGAACTCATTTATGACATTCTGTCTAAATGAACTCCTAACGGATAAACTGTCCTTGCTAAGTTTGGTCTTTTGTTTAACTCAGTGTATGGTATCAGCTGAAAATATAGCTGTTGATTCAGTCTAGCCAAGCACCTGTCAGCAGAAAATAGCTTCTTGCCCTGAAACACTCGGGAATTCTGGATTAGTGCAGCCAGCTCTGCATTCCACTGAAGTGCAAATGTTTGAGATGGCTTCTTGACACAACCCTTTTCTGTCCTTTCCCTGACAGGCTGTGCTGGAGACCATTCGGAACCTGATGAATACTGATTGTGTGGTACCGGACTGGCTGCATGACATCATTTTGGGTTATGGGGATCCAAGTAGTGCACATTATTCAAAAATGCCCAATCAGATTGCCACTCTTGATTTCAACGATACGTTTCTCTCCATCGAACACTTAAAAACCAGCTTTCCTGGTCATAATGTTAAAGTAACTGTGGATGACCCAGCTCTACAGATACCCCCTTTCAGGTAAAGTTAGAAGTGGATACACTCCTTTCAAACTTTCTGTGGCCAGTGTGAGATAGGCCATGGGACTCTAGCTAAAATTTTGAATATCTTGATTGTGTTTGGGCAGTCTTTACCTTCACCATATAATGACTGGGATAAATTTACTTTATTTGACTCTATTTCTTAGTATAGAAAACAGTTTTAAGACCGTAATAAAAGTAGCCTCACGTCTAATAAGGGAACAGTAAATGCTTGTTGTCTGAAAAGCATTATATAAACATATTTATAGCATTTGACTAAAGAAATATGTCTGTCTATTAGGTATAATCTGGTATATTTCCTAATTAATAGAAATAGTTGTGGGATGTTGAACTTTCTTTTGTTTTGATTTCAGAAAAATTCTATTTTTCTCATAAGTTTGCTTGCTTTCACAAAACTTAAATATTCACAATATAGTTATATTTCATGTTAAAGAAGCTTTGGTTTTAATTTTGAGTAGAAATGGAACAGAGCATCTGAAGCAGCAACTCATCACTCTTTCCTGAATACTATTACATGGAAGAAGTGTACATAGAGAATTCTTTTTTTTTTTTTTTTAGTTTAATTTTAATGTATTCTTTGACTCCCCCAGGTAGCGGGAGGCATTACTTCCTGAGGTGTCCCTGACCTCAGGTTAAGAACTTCTGCCTTGAGGCGTCTGAGTAACGCAGTCAGCTAAGCGACTGCCTTCGGTTCAGCTCATGATCTCCAGGTCCCAGGATCAGCCTGTGTTGGGCTCCCTACTCAGTGGGAAGACTGCTTCTCCCTCTCCCTCTGCCCCTCCTCCTGCCGCCTGCTTGTGCTCTCTCAAATAAATAAAATCTTTAAAACAACAACAACAACAACAAACTTCTGCCTTAAAGGCTTGACATTCTAAGGATGTCATAACGGGGATTCAGCCTGTCTCTCCAGCCTTGTTTTCTCTATTGTATCCATTCTAGCAGAACTGGCCACTTGTACTTGAACCTATAGTCTTACGTATTCCCGGAATATCTTCCCTTCCATGTTTGTATGTCTAAGTTCTTGGAAACGCTTCTTTTTTTTTTTTTTTTTTTTAAGATTTTATTTATTTATTTGACAGACAGAGATCACAGGTAGGCAGAGAGGCAGGCAGAGAGAGAGGAAGGGAAGCAGGCTCCCTGCTGAGCAGAGAGCCCAATGCGGGGCTCAATCCAAGGACCCTGGGATCATGACCTGAACCCAAGTCAGAGGCTTTAACCCACTGAGCCACCCAGGCACCCCGGAAACTCATCTTTGATGCCATCTCTCCCAAGAAGCCTTTTCTGATTTAAGGAGGGAATCACTCCTTAAATGGGTAAAGCACTTTACAGTGCATGGATATAAACATAAAAATGCTCCTTCTTGATTGTCCCTTAACCAGTTGACTTTTTCTAATCTGAATACCATTAACACATATTTTAATGCTTTTAAGTCTGCTCTTTTTGGAATATATGTACAGATAGTGAGTTCCTTTAAGCCATAAATGTTTCTTTCTGATCTGATTATACTCCATACAATGTCGTGCACAAGGTAGGTGGTTGGTGAATGTTGTTAATGGTAAAAATGAACAAAGATCTTGATTTTGTAGGATAACTTTTCCAGTAAGGAGTGGAAAAGGGAAGAAAAGGAAAGATGCAGATGGTGAAGATGAAGATACTGAAGAGGCAAAAACCTTAATTGTTGAACCTCATGTCATTCCTAATAGGGGTCCTTATCCTTACAACCAACCCAAACGGTAATTTTACTGTCTTTTATTAATTGTAATAATGAATAGTAGTTTGTTACTTTGGATTAATAATGGTTTAAATTTTACTGTGCCTTTAGAAACCCCAGGAAGCTTCTGTTTCTGGACACTCTTTCCTTGTATTCTGTCAGACAACTGAATAGTTCAGGCATTTTTGGCCATTCTGTAGTTGTATTTCCCAAAGGAACACTTTTGGATACTATGAGAAATAAATATTAAAGGGCTATCTTAATTTGAGCACAGCATTCTTACTTCATGACGATGTGTTACACGTAGCAGCTACCCTTATGCATCAGTGCCATGGCTAAAAAAAGCAGCATTATATTTGGTATTAGATTGGGAACTGGAACTTTAACATTCCAAGTGAAATATAGGATAAGCTCAGTGTATTGAAAAGTAACCGTAGTCTTTTCTTTCCATAACATTCCTTTGGTTTTAGCTGGTCAGTAGAGGATATAGGTGAAGGAAATCATTCAGAAGAGATTGGTTCAGCCATGTAAGATGTAAAAGTACTGGAGATTTGCTATCCAACATTGTTCTTATAGTTAGCAATACTGTACTATGCAGTTAAAATTTGTTAAGAGGGTCAATCTTGTCATTTTTGGTTTTTTGTTTTACCACATACATTCAAATGCACACCCACACACATCCATCCACCCAAAGAGCTGGGGTGGGGGCAAGAAAAGATTGGGAGAACAGGGGCATATACAGAGGAGGCATTTAGACCTCCGATCATTGTTGTCTAAAGTTTTACCAAATGTTGTTAATCTGTGTTTTTAACCAACTTTTTATTTATTCTTGTTTGCAGTAATACAATTCAGTTTACTCACACACAGATAGAGGCTATCCGTGCTGGAATGCAGCCTGGGCTAACTATGGTAAGAGAGTTATTTTTACATGTTTTTACATGGATTCAGACAGGAGGTAGGCCTCAAATATTTAGAGTATATTTGAAACACAAAAAGACCCAACTGAATGTAAGCATTTGTAAGTCATTGTGGCATTGTTTGCATATGGAGATTTTGCTTACTACTCATTTCATTTGCTTACTACTATTTCATAAATAAAGTTTTATTGGAACATAGCTATGCCTGTTTGGTTATGAATTGCCCCTGCCCAGTTTTATGCTGTAACAGCAGAGTTAAAGTACTGTAGCAGAAATTATGTGGCCTGCAAAGCCTGAAATGTTTACTTGCTGGCCTTTTACAGATAAAGCCTGCTGACTACTGATTTAAAAGTGTGTCTCATTTCCAAGTATTTAGAGACTTCCCTGTTATTCTTCCATTTAGTAATTTCTGGTCTAAGTCCCTTATGACCAGAGAAAATACTTTGTGTGATTTCGATTTTTAATTTTTTAAATTTGTTCAAGTTTGTTTTGTGGTCCAGGATATGATCTGTCTTGGTGAATATTTCAGTACGCATAAAAAGAGTGTTTATTCTATTGTTTTGGGGTGGAGTATCCTATATATGTCAGATTTATTTGGTTCAATATTTCTTTGTCCTTGCTGATATCCCACTGCTATTTCTGTTGATTACTGAAAAGGAGTATTAAAGTCTCCAACTACAGTTACGTATTTATCTGTTTCTCCTTTGATTTCATTCAGTGTTTGCTTCATGTTTTTTAAAGATTTATGGATATATACATATACATTCAGGGTTGTTATGTCTTGGTGAATTAATGCATTTATTATTATGTAATGTCTTTCTTGGTAATTTTTTTTTGTTCTGAAACATACTTTGATATTAATATAGCCACTACAGTTTTCTTTTGAGTAGTGTTTGCATGGTATGTCTTTTCCCATTATTTTATTTCTAACCTACCTATTAATGTTTGAAGTGAATTTCTTGTAAACAGCATATAGTTGGGGTATGTTATCGTCTTTGTTCTGACAATCTCTGTCTTTTAATTGATGTGTTTAGACCATTTACATTAAATGCAATTAATATGTTTAGATTTATTAATTTTTCAGTCTACTTAGAATCACTATTTTGTCTCTTAAGTTGAGTAAAGGATTCCTACCTCCATGTAGGTCCCTTTCCCTTTTATGTTGTACTTGTTATGGATATTACATCTACATACATTAAAAATATTGTCAGACAACGTTAGAAAGTCAAACTTCTTTTTAGTTAATAAATTTATTTATTTGAGAAGGAGAGCATGCATGTGTATACAAATAGGAGGAGTGGCAGAGGGAGAGGGAGAAAGAATCTCAAGCAGACTCTGCTGTGTGCAGAGCCTGACACAGGGCTCCATCTCAGAATCCTGTGATCATATCCTGAGCCAAAATCAAGAGTTGGATGCTCAACTGACTAAGCCATCCAGACTCCCCAGAAAGTCAAACATTTAAAGAACTCTAGAGGAGAAAAATCTATTATAAATTGGCCATTTATCTTTCATTCCTGGTGTTTTAAGTTTGTTCTGCTATCACTTCCTTTCTGTCTGAAGAACTCTTACCACTTTTAAGCGTAGGTCTGTTAGCAATGAATTATCTTTGTTTTTCTTCTTGTGAGAATGTCTCTAAATCATCTTCATTCTGTAAAGACACTTTCACTGGACATAGAATTCCATGGAGTGCTTTCCTTTCAGAACTTTTAAAATGTTACTCCACTTCCTTCTGGCTTCTATGGTTTCTGAGTGAAACCCACAGTCATTAGAAACATCCTTTTCCTATATGTAATGTTTCATTTTTTTCTGGTTGCTATTAAGAATTTTTCTTTAGTTTTCACCTATTTAATTAAAATGTGTCTGGGCTTGGATTTCTCTTTTTTTTTTTTTTAAGATTTTATTTATTTATTTGACAGATAGAGATCACAAGTAGGCAGAGAGGCGGGCAGAGAGAGAGAGAAGCAGGCTCCCTGCTGAGCAGAGAGCCTGCCCAGTGCGGTTCAATCCCAGGATCCTGAGATAATGACCTGAGCTGAAGGCAGAGGCTTAACCCATTGAGCCACCCAGGTGCCCCTGGGCTTGGATTTCTTTGGGATTATTCTGTTTGGAGTTTGCTGAGCTTCCTGAGTCTATAGATTTAAGTCTTCTGCCAGATTTTAGAAGTTTTCAGCCATCATTTCTTCATATATTTTTTTCTATACCATAAAATTTTCCTCTTGTTCTAAGACTTCAGTAGCATAAATGTTGGACCTTTTAGTATTGTCCCATAGATTCCTAAGGCTCTGTTTATTCATTTGTTTTCAGTCTTTTCTCTCTGCTTATTTTTCTGTTGCTCTATTTTCAGCTTCACTCTCTTGTCAATTCTATCATTGAACTTACCCAGCAATTTTTAAAATTTATCTCTCAGTTTTAGAATGTCCATTTTCTAACAATGTGATAACTTAGGAGTTTGATATGTATTCATCTCCTGTTTAGGTTGTGGGTCCACCAGGTACTGGAAAAACAGATGTTGCAGTCCAGATTATATCCAACATCTACCATAATTTCCCAGAGCAGAGGACTCTGATTGTTACTCATTCTAATCAGGTGAGAGTGTGTATGTGTGTAAGTGCGTGCATGTGCACACACTTATATAGGGTGGATGGTAGCAAGATAAAGGAGGGAGGAATGAATGAAAGCACAATGGAGATTTCTGCTTGTATGATAACATGGTCATAGATACAACATAATACTGAAAGACTGATGAGTATAGTGTTTGCTGTTAAGTTACTCTTGGATTTTACTGGTCATAACCAGACTATATTAGGAAAATTAAAAAACAGTCTTTTATTTCTAATGGAGAGGGTCAAAATGTGGGAAAGCTAAGAAGAATTCTTGGATGTATGGTCAGGTATTTAGATTAAATTAAATTGCTCCCCACCATCTCCCATGCTATGCTGAAGCTTTGAGATTGAAAGCATTAACCATTACTGGTAACATTTTTTTTTTTTTAAGATTTTATTTATTTGACAGAGATCACAAGTAGGCAGAGAGGCAGGCAGAGAGAGAGGGGGAAGCAGGCCCCACTGAGCAGAGAGCCCAATGCGGGACTCGATCCCAGGACCCCAAGACCATGACCTGAGCCAAAGGCAGAGGCTTTAACCCACTGAGCCACCCAGGTGCCCCTACTGGTAACATTTTTTATCCTCTAGTAGGATGGATATTACCAAAAGACTAAGGCTCAAATGGTTTAACATTGGATTAAGTTATATATCCTTATGAGGTCTACATATGAATATGTGTTACATGGAAGGCCTACTTTATGCTGTAGATTCAATACGTAAGTCATTTATAAACCACTAAAACATTAAAACTTTTCTCAAATAATGTCTGAAAAGTAATCTTTATATCTATGTGTGTGCTATGGTAGTTCTTCTAAAGCTGTTACTATCATAGAAATGAGTAGGACAACTAACATTCACTAGCTCTTTTGTAAAATGTGACAGGCAGCTCTCAGAACATCATGAAACTTGCATCATAGTCTAACCTCCAAAGGTACTTATGTTCTCTAAGTGGTGATTTCAGTTGGCCACTTCCTTAAGAGTTGATCTGGGTTGTTGTTGTTTTTTTTATTTGACAGATCTGGGTTTTTAGAATGCAAAATGTCACTTTATTATTTATCAACTTTTAGTATACCAGTTTTTTTTTTTAAATATTTTATTTATTTAACAGAGATCACTAGTAGGCAGAGAAGCAGGCAGAGAGAGAGAGGAGGAAGCTCCCTGCTGAGCAGAGAGCCCAATGTGGGGCTCGATCCCAGGACCCTGAGATCATGACCTGAGCCGAAGGCAGAGGCTTAACCCACTAGCCACCCAGGCGCCCCTAGTATACCAGTTTTTAAGATTAATGCTATCCAGCTCATTCATACCCAGTTCATTCACTTGTTTTTATATCTTCGAAGTTTTTAAGTAATGGTGTGTTATTCTACAATAATAACAATATTGTACTAAATTGTATATAATTATATAATATACGATTGTACAATAATATTGTATACAGTAATACAATATTATAATAAAATTGTGCAGGGGGAAAAGGTTGACCTAGGCTTTATCTTAATTAAAGAAACAAATTATGTAAAGGCCTTTTTTCTTTTACTTAGTAAAATATGATCTGTAGTAATCTTACCTATTTCCAGATTCTTAAAATGAATAAAGAGTAATTCATCTGTTTTTGTTTTAACATAGTATTTTTAGTTAGTTTTGTCATAACTTGATAATGACTTTCTGTAGAATCTTCTACTTATGATTGACTTGTATAGTATTATTACAGAGAAGGTTGTTTTACCAATATAACTGAAGACTTCATTGTTTGCTAATGAATGACCCTTGATAATCATATCATCCTCAGTGACATCTATTAAATTGTTGATTTGTGGCTTTTTACAGTCGTTTCCTTTGTCAGATCTTCATTTGCATACTTAACTGCAAACAGTTCTTCAGTATTACTTTAATTCATAATGAAGTCTTGCAGTTTTTTCTGAGGGTGCAATGTCAGAGTGTTTTTCGTTCTCTAAATCTCTGTGGTTCCTGAGTTTGGATAATGAATAATGCCGTGTGGTCTGATCCATTGGATCCCAGGTTTTAAATGGAGAACATCAAGAGTTTCGATACTGGGGAATTTTTTCTGAAAATTTATATTAATTTCTTCAGTATTTAAGCTCTGACTGCTAGAATTTTGACAGCAAAGGATATCTGTTTTTATATTATATACCTGGATATTTATAAGACTGGATGTTGACTTCAGGGCAGGTTTAGATTGATAGAAGTTAAGAGAGATGTTTGGCTGACTTTTAAATGATATCTTTAAAATTAACATTATCTTTCCATACTATGGAACTTTTGCCCTTCTATAACACATTGTAACTGCAGATGTTCAGGTAATTAATACTAGGATTTAAGGGAACCCTAAATATGAGCATTTCATAGGTAGAAAGGACTGACTTCTAGATGGCTTCCATCAGAATAGTTTGCAATAAATGAGTGCTCTACTCACTGTTGTATAGAAAACTTTAGACCTTTGGCCTAAGATTTGAATGAAGCTCTTTATCTTTCTACTCTGTGGTCCTTTTGATATATTGTACCTCCTCTTGATATGTTGTACCTACACACTCACAAACTGAGAGTCCTCCAATCACAAACATGTTTCAGTTTTCTGCAACCTGTGGATATTCTATTGAGTGAAATCTTGGTGTGGTTATTAATTATCTTAGTAACTGTTACTATTTGGGGAAGACAGAAACTGATCTGAAGCCTTTCTTTTTTTCATAAATTAGAAGCAAAGATTTAATGATTAGATGGTTTTTATGGTTTTCAGTTAATTAGTTGACCAAAATATGTGTGGGCAACAATATCAGAAATCAAGAAAAATACTGTTTTATTTAGATTATAAATGACCTAACATAAGACTTGTTTCTGTGTTTTGAAGTTGATTCTTTTCTGACTGGGCAATGTTCATTCTTTTCTATCCTCCTAAATTTTGGTTTTTCTTACTTTTGAAGCAGCTGCTGGTTCGTTAGAATTCACCGTCATCCTTTTTGTTTTATTCTCCAGGCCCTGAACCAGTTGTTTGAGAAGATCATGGCTTTAGACATTGATGAGCGCCACCTCCTGCGTCTTGGTCATGGGGAAGAAGAGCTGGAGACAGAGAAGGATTTCAGCAGGTAAGCAAATGAAGATGAGTTTTGAAAATGATATACAAAACAATTTTTAACCTTCTCCTCTTTTTCTTTATTAAAGAAACACCAAGAGACAGGAGTCATGAATAATACAACTTGATTCTGAAAGATTCTAGCATAACCTACTTGTAGTTGACCTAAAAGTCTGGCCATGATCTCCCTCAACTCCAGTTCTTTGTGTTTATGCCATTTTTTACTAAAGAATACAGTTACTTCAGTAAGGAGCGTTATCTTATTCATCTTTTAAAATTTGCATATTGCCGATTATTCTCTATTTATTGAGATAATTTTTAATGTTGCCAACTCAAACTGTACGAGTTTACCTGATCCTTTCCATATTTTATCCAGACATTTAATTTGTGTGTATTTTAGGTATCAATTAAAAAATTTAATGAAATACAGTTGAAGATTAATGACAGTATAAGCTTTGGGGTTGTAAATCTTATTACAGGTACTTAATTGCCATTTAGCTGGACTTTATGTTTAACATTACATGAAATAAAGTGACTAAAATTTTACAAATCAGATTTCTTCTGCTGTTAGTATTTTAGCTGTTCTCTTCAAACTTTCTTTATAACAGTTCACTTGTTTAAATCCATTTTGAAAGCATGATTTCAGTTAATAATCATAACAAACAGCTGCACATATTTAATACAGCCTTTGGCTATTAAACTTGACCTTTGGCTAAATTGATCATAGACATCAAAAGAGCTAAAGGAGTGTTAAATTATTATGTTGCATCTATTTTGAGTTCCTGTATCACAGAGCTCACCAAACATTTGTTAGCTTCTAAAAAGTCATAGGGCAAGAGCAACACACATTAAGTTATTTGGGGCTCTAGATTCTTAATTTGGGGTTAGCCAGAGATAGTTCTTTGAATTCTTGCCGTGTATATTTCTTCATATTCCACTTACAAAAGTGAGCTAGACTCTAAAATTTAATAATCCAGCATTTAATGAACATAAAGTTGCTGGTGAAATGCTAAATACTGTAATTATAGTTATGCTGCAGTAGAATTTATAGTTTTTTTTTTAAATATTATAATAGAACAGAAGTAGAACTGTAAAAAGAATTCAGGTAATACCAAGATTCTGAAGAAAAAGATACTTTTTGCTTTCTGATATATAAGCCAAGCCCCAGGTCTTATTAGTAGGTATGAGCTTATTCAGTTGGATATATTCTTTAATTTCTCTCCTTTTATTGTAATTAAAAAGAAAAATAGTATTTCATAATAAAAATAATATCATTTTCCCTAAAGAAAATTTTTTAAACTTTGTGAGATAGTAGAGAGGGAATCCATAATTCGACTACTGCAAAACAACTTTTGTTAGTCGTCTTCTTAATAATCATCTGTAAACATGCTATTATTTGTAATTGTATACATTGCTTCTTTAAGAATTTTTTTTAGTATAACTTTAGATTTATGGAATAATGGAATTAGTAGTACACAGAGTTCCATTGCATATTGCTTTTAAAATTTAACCCTTATTACAAGAATTTTGGTATTTTATTACGGTCTCCTTATAAGCATTTTCAGTTTTTTTCTCATTATCAAAATGTTGATTATAGAAAAATCATTCAACTCTAGATAAGCAAACAGAAAGAGATTACGTGGTGTAACATTTATATCCTTCTAAGTTGGAAAATTCTTTAAACATAGACTCTCTCTTATATCCCTTTATTCTCAATCATTCTTTCTGGCTCAGAGGTGAGTATCTGATCTATGGAGCATTCAAAAAGATGATTTCTCTCTGTCCAATCTTTGAACATGACAGCAGCAGTGTTTGTGTTTACGCTATTTTAATTTTTGTTTAATGTTAAAAGGTTGTTATAGAAGGCAACTTTTTTATTGTGGAAAGAGTTCTGGTTCACTGCTTTTTTCTTAATTACATGCCTCTGAGTCAGGTACTCTTCAAATTTCAGTTTTATTACTTATTCAGCAAATATTTATGAACCTACTAGGTTCAGGTGCCAGGCTACATGCTGAGACAACAAAGAATGGTCAGATACATTTTAAAATTACTTTGCGAAGCCTTTAGAACTAATCTACTTATATTGTAGTGTAAAACAGGGTTATTCAAAGCAGCCAGTCTGTAAACTATGTATTCTTGGTCTGTGATAAGATGAACTAGCACCAGAATGCACTGTACTGTTTCCCTCTTTGTGAAGGTCTTGTTATTTAAACAAAACAAAACAAACAAACAAAAAAAATGAATTAAATGATGCATTTAGTGATACAGTTGATTTTCCTTCTTCACAGACCATTAAGATGTTTGCAGATCAATACTGATCCAAGAACTACAACTTATATTAAATATAAACAGTGTTTTCTACTTTATTTTCCTATTTGGCCATTTATAGTTTCTATTATGGTTTTTTAAAAATATTTATTTATCTGAGAGAGAGAGAGAGAGAGATGGGGCGTGGGAGTGGCTGGAGGCAGAGGGAGAGAGAATGTCAAGGAGACTCTGCACTGAGTATGGAGACCAACAAGGGGCTCAGTCACACAATCCCGAAATCATGACCTGAGCCGAAACCAAGAGTTGGATGCTTAACTGACTGTGCCACCTAAGGCGCCCCATTATGATTTTCTCAAATGTTTTGCTGACAGTATCCTTATAAGTTTCATCATTACATAACTTTGCTTTTTTGCTTAATTGAAATGTCTAGATATGGAAGAGTTAATTATGTCCTGGCTCGAAGAATAGAACTTTTAGAAGAAGTTAAACGATTACAAAAGAGTCTAGGGGTTCCTGGAGATGCTTCATATACTTGTGAAACTGCAGGCTATTTCTTCTTATATCAGGTAAGAGATTTAAGAGTTTTTAAATCATATGGTCTTCAGTTGGACACTGAGATGGGTTCTTGAAATTCTCTTGAAAGCCTGTTTTTTTGTTGAGTAGTTGAGTGTGCTGTTGCCAAAGCTATATCTGTGATTATTAAATGTTTGTATTTCCTATTATCTTTGATTTTCTTAGCTAAATAGCTTCTCTTGATGACTCATTCACTGAAAGGCCAGTGTTGTTACTTTTTAAATTTTTTTCCTTTTTCTTTCTTGCTACTGACAAATTTTCTAGTCTCTCTCTTTGTTTTCATTACTGTAGAAATATAACTAAATATGCTAGCTACCCAGTGGTAACAAAGTACCATTCTGTCACCTACTTCTATTCATATTAATCAGCTAATGAAGAGAAACATAACTCTCCTTTTAAATTTCTAAAAATAAGTTACATTTTTAGAACTGATTTCAAAGTAGTTAAAAATTCTTCTGACTTCAATTTAGAGGTGTGCTTTTGCTTTGGTTAGGGTTAATTTTTTAGGTGTGAAAATCATTGAGAAGTGGAAAACTAAATATTTGAACAGAAATAAACCTTAATAGTCATTTGGTTTACTAATAATTTTAAGCAGCTTAAGGCATAATCATATAATGGAGAATTTTATGTAACTTTGTTCTCTTTGTGCTCATACTATTTGTATATTTTAACCTTTTTTTTTTAAAGATTTTATTTATTTATTTGACAGAGAGATCACAAGTAGGCAGAGAGGCAGGCAGAGAGAGAGAGAGGGAAGCAGGCTCCCCGCTAAGCGGGGAGCCTGATGCGGGACTCGATCCCAAGACCCTGAGATCATGACCTGAGCCGAAGGCAGTGGCTTAACCCACTGAGCCACCCAGGCACCCCTATTTGTATATTTTAAATCCAAATTGTAACACTGAAATTTTAAAATGCATAAGAAAGAATACAAAAGGATAAAAATAAAGAATAGGTGTATGCTTATAAGTAGATACACAGACCAGGTCAGTCCATTCAAAATGATCAGATTTCATGGTTTCTTATGACACAGAGAAGATAAACATCATCTTACAAAGTAGCCTGCATTGGACTCAGGTAGTTTAGAACTTCGAATAATGGATAATATCATGCCTAAATGTGTATTTGGCACAAAATCAAAATCACTAGGCTCTCAGTGAAAACTACCTTTAAAAGTAGGAGAAATAATCTAAAAATTTGTGGAGGCTTAAGTAATCGATTTGAGAAAAACAAACTTGGAGCCTCACGATACAGATCAACAATTTTCAACATGTAAGAATCGCACTGGGAAAGTTATTTTAAAAGGAAATTGTCAAGTTCTGTCCCCAGAGATTCTCTTTCAGGAGGAGGTGGCATCCAGGAATCATCTGTATCTTTATTTAGCCTCTTAGATGTTCTGCCTAAGAACCACACTTGGAGAAACCCTGACTGGGAGAATTACCTGAATTGAGATTAAGCAGGAACCGCATGGTAGAGGCATAGTAAAATGTACCAGGGTAACTACATCACAAAAGTCATAAAATGAGCTTTCAAATATATACTCAGTTTAACAGAAGTGGTCCGTAAATATACCAAAGAGAATCGGAAAAAACATAAAGGTCTAGGAGAAGGGTTGGCATTTACTAAAATGCTGCTAAAGTAGGATTTAACGTATATGGAGAAAAACTGAGATAATGAAAAAAATATCAGAATTTCTTTGTCCAGAGAATTGGGGGTTTTTTGTTTGTTTGTTGTTTAAGCATCAGTAATACTGTTTTGAGTTTACATGCAGAATCTGAAATGTCTGAGATAAAGTCCGATAGGTGACCCTGAGGTTCTTTCTGGTTTATATATATTCATAAATTATTTATATTTTTATTTATCTTTATATATACACATATATTTTTTCTTTTGAGAGAGAGAGCATGGTGGGCAGTGTAGGGAAGCGAGGCAGAGAAAGAGAGAAAATCTTAAGTGGGGTTCATACCCAGCACAGAGCCCAACTGGATCTCACAACACTGAGATCATGACCTGAGCTGAAACCAAGAGTTGGACATCTAACCGACTGAGCCACCCAGGCACCCCTAGTTTCTCTGGTTTTGATTAAATAGCCTTTGTTCAATAATCTTAAAAGTCACTTATTAAAAAGGCAATCTGTCAGTGACTCAGATAAGAAATAGTCCCGTTAGGTCAGAGAGTGCTTTTCTTTTTCTTTCCCTTTACTTAGTAGGTCTTATTTTTACTGGATTTCTTTTTTTATTTTATCATTTAAGACATAATAATTAACTGAGAAATCTAATCTCAAGTCCCTTTGTTTCATAGGTCATGTCTCGTTGGGAAGAATATATCAGCAAAGTGAAAAATAAAGGTAGTACGCTGCCAGATGTCACAGAAGTCTCCACTTTCTTCCCTTTTCATGAATACTTTGCAAATGCCCCTCAACCCATTTTTAAAGGCCGATCTTATGAAGAAGACATGGAAATTGCTGAAGGATGTTTCAGGCATATTAAGAAAATCTTTACTCAGCTCGAGGTAAGGATTCTCAGGGTTTTTTTTTTTTAACTTGCCTTTAAAGGCTTTAAGTTTAGTTTTTTTTGTTGTTGTTTTGTTTTTAATGAGGTAAAATGGAATATTCACATTACAAACCAGATTGTTACTTTTAAGTGAGATTATTGAAAACATTTATAGTTTTAGTTCAAGAACTGAGTAAAAATTAAGGTTTAAATTCAATCCCCATTGTTCTGACTTTTCTGGTATAAAAGGCTTAGCATTTAAGAAAAGAATGCTTCCCTCAAGAGATTCAACAGTGTTTTCTTTGAATTGGAATCTGAGAATGCCACTTCCAAATGATGGAAAACATCATTGGAGGACTATAGCAGCCTCATAAAGGGATCACATTCAGGCTCAGATTCCTCAGTAAGATGATTTAGGATTATTCCAGGTAAGAGGGGCAATGACCTTATCTGTTTTGTCTTTGTACCTTTTAGATAAGATGATATCTCTACTTCACATAGTATATGTTCAGTAAATATTGATGTATGGTTTAGATAGGGGGTAGGTGGATAGATGTAGGTACAGAATAGTAAATATATAGTATAATAATAAATAAAATTTTAGAACCTACAAAACAACATTAGAGTATGTTTATGATTATATAAACAAAGTAAAGGAATAAGAGCATTTAGTTTATAATAGTAGTTGTCTTGGGAGGGGTAGGGAGAGATTTAAACAGACTGCTTCTCCTGTATCTGTCATGTTTTAATTATTTAGAAAACAAAAATCTTAAAAATATCTAATGTATGACATAATGTTCAGAATTTATAACACTTGATATTAGGTACTCTGCTTAGGCTTTTTGCTCCTCACTTAATCTCTGTTGTCCATCATTTTACCCTGCTTTGTGGGGATCCTCTGCCATGGTCAGAGGTGGGGCTGATCCTTGGAGGTTTAATTTCCTGGCCTCCCATATTAGCTGACTTCTGGCTGGGTTTAGCTAATAAAAATGTGACAGGAATAGAGAAGCTAGGATATTTCTCCACCAGTTGTCTTGGGTTTCATCTCTTTCATGGCCCCGGTTTTTGTTGGCCTGGCTTTCTATGATTGTTGTTGTAGCTTGTTCTGGTACCCCAGTCCCTGGGCTCTGAAAACACTGCCTTCTTCTCTTATCTTTTCTAGCCTAGGACTGGTCAAACTTCCTGCTATTGCTAATCTCTGGGTTGCCTCAACCATTCATTCCCTGGCTGGCTTTTGTGCTCCTTTGTCACCTGTGAAACCAGACCCCCTGCATTAAATTTCCTTTGTTATGAATACTTGAAAAAGTTTCTGTTTTTGTGGAGGGACCTTGAGTAGATACTGTGGTGATAGATATTTTATTCTGTATTCTTGTTAATAACTGTCAATATTTTACCTTATACAAAAAACAGTCCAAATTATAGCTTGAGTGTCAGTTATTATATGAACTCAATTAGTACCTAATTAATAATGAACAGAATTGTGATTCATTAGGCTTAGTTTATGGTATATTTGTACTAATTAATCAGGAATTAAATCTGATAAACTGGATTATGTGAATGTATGCATGAAACGTATTTATTTTCCTAAAATACTCTCTCCCTGACCCCTACTCCCATAGGAATTCAGAGCTTCTGAACTGCTTCGAAGTGGACTGGACAGATCTAAATACCTTCTGGTGAAAGAAGCCAAAATCATTGCTATGACATGTACTCATGCTGCCTTAAAGCGACATGATTTAGTCAAGCTAGGTTTCAAGGTGGGGACTTAGAGTTTCGTTCCTCAATTGATCAGCTGTTCAGCTATTAGATTTCTCTTTCCTCTCCTTTTCTTTCCTTTCCTTTTTCTTTTTTTTTTTTAATTTTTATTTTTTTATTTAAATTTTCCTTTCCTTTTCTTTTCCTTTCCTTTCCTTTACCAAGGCCATTTCCCTTGAACACTGGCTTACCTCTTACTGAAGTTCACATTTGTAACTACTTAAAAATGTCTTTTCTGAAAGTGATGGTAATCTCTGATGTTTATATGGTTAGTGAACTCTAAATCTGATTTTTCTGAGTCTGTTATATGTCCATTAAATAACATAACCATATGATTGTCTAAACAAATTCTAATATTTGTTAAGGTAAATTGATTTTTCACTGTGTTAAAAAGATCTCCAAACATAACTAAAAACTATTTAAAATTTTTGACAGTGTTTTTCACCTATTAGACATTTATATGCTTACATTGTTCATGTCTTAAATACACATCCACTCCCACTAATTTGTTCATTCAGTAGATGGAAAGCCTTCCATATGAGGATATGGAATACTCTTATTTATAAGACTGTAGATGAGATAGTAAAATGATTACATCATATGAAAAAGACGCAAGAGCTAATGGGCACCATAGCCTGATAACCTATGACTTGTTTAAAATGGAATGTAATAAATAAGCAGTAAATTTGAATTTGCAGGCTCTTTATAACTTTGCTAGTGATACTGGCCTAAACTCTGACTTTAATGCAAAATCATTTAACTTCACTGCTCTTGGTTTATCTGTTGTTTAAAATGGGGTTTGGTTACTGGTTTGAATTCAAAGTTAACATTAAGCATTTGTTGTAAATGAAAGTGACTGACAATTTTTAAATGTGAGCTCACTGGAGGATAAGTGCTAAATAAATTCAAGGTGATAGAATATTTGCTATCTTAGATTGAAGGTTCCTCAGCTGCAAGGTTAGCACAAGCACGATAATTTTATTAAAAGGTACTGTGAACTTATGTTAGTGGTGTGAATTACCCTTTTGCAAATTATTAGTGAGAATTCAGGTAAATATTTTGTTCTTGGGACTGACATATAAAATATGCTTTGTATTTGATATTAAATCATACCAGTTTAATAAGGGAATTGATACAATCATAATTAACATTTTATGATGTGCAGCTTTTTCACATGCATATTCTTTTTTTTTTTAAGACTTTATTTATTTGAGAGAGAGAGAGCAAGAGAGAGCGTGAGAGGGGAGAGGTCAGAGGGAGAGCAGACTCCCTGCCAAGCGGGGAGCCCTATGTAGGACTCAATCCTGAGACTCCGGGATCATGACCTGAGCCAAAGGCAGTTGCCCAACCAGCTGAGCCGCGCAGGCACTCCTCACATGCGTATTCTAAAAAAAAATTACTTGTACCTTATCAAACTTTCATTAATCATTTGCTTACATGGTGCTATACATATATAGTTAGCATAAGCACTAATAGTAGTTCTTAGATCTTTTATATTTTTAATTTTGAGGTTTTACTTTTGTCAAACTTCCCCTGTATCTGGTTTAAGCATTTAAAAAACTTATAGAGCTACTTCACCTGGAGAAAGGTCAGTCCCCTACTCCCCTGATCAGCCATTCTTTCCACTTTTAGTATTTTCTGTGTTCTTTTTATCTGTATCAATAAAGAATGTTAAATTTGCATTTAGGGGTGCCTGGGTGGCACAGTCAGTTAAGCATCTGTCTTAAGCTCGGGTCATGATCCCAGGGTCCTAGGATTGAGCCATGCTCCATGCACACCAGGAAGCCTGCTTCTCCCTCTGCCTGCCGCTCCCCCTGCTTATGCACGCTCGCTCGCTCTCTCTCTCTCTGTCAAATAAATAAATAAAATCTTTATAAAATCAGTCAAATCAATCAATCTGCTTTTTCGACATTGTCTTTTGACCCTGTGCCATCCCCAGGGAGACATGCATGCACAGTCATGTGCTCTTTTCTTTCCTTAATATGCCCAGTATGGTTATTTCATAATTTTGCTTTGTGATTAAAATTGCCTTTTAAAAAGCAGAATCTATACATACATTTTTTGTAAGTTAATTTGCATTAGATTTTCAGAGTTGCTTTTCAGAAAGCAGGCTCTTGAAACCATCTTGAGCTGCTCCCACTCTGTTTTGCATATCATGTCTATTATCCTCTGAGTCCACACAGGGACTTGTGAGAAAATGTGGATCTTAGAACTCCTCCTCCTAAGCTTCTACCAGGATGACCTAATTAATACTTGTAATAGGGAAATTCAGCATCAGAAAGAGCTAGAGAAGACACCTATCCACATACCTTTAGGTATGTTCAATAAGAAACAGTACAGAATTGAACCTTAACTTTCATCATTGGATGTCCAGTTGAAATTCATGTCAGCTACTTGTCTTAAACAAATACAAGCATAGTTTGGTAAAAATGAGTAGCACAGAAATTACAGTATATGTAAACAATTCATTTAAAAACAGAGTTAATAGGGCACCCTGGCAGGATGGCTGAAATTGGGGAAAAAAATTGTAATGAAATAAATAAAAGATAGAGCTAATTAAGCATAAAGAGTAAATATGCTCCTACCTTCTACCTTCCAAGGAAACAAAATAGGAGGAGAAAACTTCAAAAACACAAAACAGAGGGACTGTAATTTGTATTTAGTGAGATTCTCAAAGAAGGTATTTTACCAATAAGACAAGGAAGAGGATGTCACACTAAGTAACAAACAGAATTAGAAGTGGAGGGGAAGGAAAACATGTTGAGAATAGATCTAAAAGAGAATTGAGCAGATGGGAGAGCAGTAATCATCAAAAAAGAATGAAATTTCTTAATGTTGGAGAAAGACTTGGTTTTTTATTATTTTATAAATGTGCAGTGCCTGATGTTACTGGAAGCTGGGATAGTGGAAGGATGCAGACATCAAACAAGTAAATATACAGATAGAATTACAAATTGTAATGTCCTGTGAGGCAAAGGAAGAGAGTTCTGTGAAATCATGTTTAGCCTGAGAGGTCAGAGAAGACATGGATAAAGTGGGTTTTAAGCAGGTACTTTTAAGAATGAGGAAGAGCCAAGCAGACAAAAAATGAAGAGTGAATGGTATTGTAGAGCGCCTAAGGCCAGAATGGTTTTGCCATTTCTAAGAAAATGAAATATGTCAACGTGGTTGAAGCTTAATCAGTGAAGAGTAAGGTGGCATTTAAGGGAGGAGAGGAAGATTGGCCAAATTGAATATAGGCCTGATTTATGCAGCTATTACAGGCCTTGTTCAAGGCTCTTTTTCCTAAGATAATTGGAAGCCAGTGAAGGGTTTGAAACCAGTTGATCTGATGCCTGTTGTATCAGTGGTTTAGGAGAGGCAAGCCAGGGAGGGACTAGTAAAAGAGATTTCTGGCAGTAGTCAGAGCGGTGACTTAGAATTTAGTGGTGGTGGTAGTAGAAATGGTCAGAGAGTACTGAAAATTGCATGCTTTGATGACACATTGAATGCCAGGGGTAAAACAATGGTAGATTGTCAAGTGCTGGGTAGGAGTCATAACGGGGAAAAAAATAACCCAAAATACTACCTCGGGTAAGAATACCAATGGAAATGACCTCATATGTAATCATAAATTCATCTTGTTTATGTAGAACTTAGAGAACTGAACTGAAAATAATTAAATTGATATGCAATGCAAGAAATGTTATGTAGGATCTCGTCAAGGTAAAATTGTATATTCGGGGGCTTCC
The DNA here is from genome assembly GCA_004024625.1 of Mellivora capensis. Classification (NCBI taxonomy): domain Eukaryota; kingdom Metazoa; phylum Chordata; class Mammalia; order Carnivora; family Mustelidae; genus Mellivora; species Mellivora capensis. Next base: position 93,358 of record PISX010003953.1, read on the forward strand.
TTGAGGTAACAGACTTGAACTAGAAAAGCAGGGGCATCATGATAAAAAAATCATGAACTTTCTGTTTGAATAATTTGTATGATATTTTTATCTGAAATTATTTGGGGTTTCTTTGGATAGTTGTTATAGTTATGGTGGTAGTTTTTTGGCTTTCAAGCTATCTTTTTGACAAGCTTTCCCTTTTTTTCCATCTCTCAGTATGACAACATTTTAATGGAAGAGGCTGCTCAGATTCTGGAGATAGAAACTTTTATACCTCTTCTTCTACAGGTAAGAAATGGAGATCTGAAACAAAGAAAGTAGAGTTTGAAGAATTCCAGGGGACAGTGTCAAAAAGCTACACAGTTTTGGGGTGCTAATTGTCGTAATTACATATTCTCTTTAACTTCATTATGTTTGCTATTCTATTTTAAGCCTATAAACGTCCTTTAATCTATTCACTGGTTATTTAGTAGTTTGTTTTGTTTCCGGGAGTACTATTTAAAAATTCATAGTTTATCTTTAAGTTTTGAAAAGACTTAGTAATTTTAATCAAGAAAATTACATTGTTACGCCGTCTGGAGGGTAGATGAGCTATTTTTTTTCTCTTCCTTTGTTAGAGTTGTTTCTAGACTTGTTTTTGATGTTCACTGAGTACACTGCTTTTCTTTATTTTATGCCTTAATTTTTCTGAGCGAAATGGTGATGTTTAAGAACGTTTTTTATTGTACAATAGTCTTTACTATGGAAGAGTTAAACAAAATGTGGAATTCCCAGTTTAAGAATAGAGACTGCCTTAATTTATAGATAAATTGGGTTCTAAAAGTTGTTTTATAAGCCAACTTATTTGGGACTTGGAATGTGTTTTATCAGGGTATGTTTCAAGGAATAAGATGTATAAAGTAGCAAATCGAAATAGTAGTGTGAGAAATTAAAAACATAATTTTTACTGCTTTGGAGGTTTTCAGTCTGGCTCTTGGCATAATTGTAATATAGAGTATCTACTTTGACATCTGTCCATTTCCATGCTTGGGTATCTTTTTCTTTCTGTGCACTGTTTGTCCAATTCTGACCTGAGCCTCCCTTGGCTTGCCCTACCTGTTAAAGTAGGGTAATTCCATGCTTGCCTTCTCAATCCCTCCACCCTCCCTCACCCACTGTCAGTCACAAGGGTGATGGCACCTGTTTGTGGTTCACAAGTTATTCTATAAACTTTCCAGATTCCTCTCTGTGGAACTGCTGAATGCGAATTAGTAAGCCAGTAAAGCTGCTTTTTTAAATAGCAGGACTCTTGAGCAATTGGTTAGAGACTAGCAGGACAATATATTAATCAGAGTATTTTTGTCATCTCCTCACATTTCATTTCTAGAATCCCCAAGATGGTTTTAGCCGACTGAAACGCTGGATTATGATTGGTGATCATCACCAGTTACCTCCAGTCATTAAGAATATGGCCTTTCAGAAGTATTCAAACATGGAGCAATCTCTTTTCACTCGCTTTGTCCGGGTTGGAGTTCCTACTGTAGATCTTGATGCTCAAGGAAGAGCCAGGGCAAGGTAAAGGAGCCTTAAGTACTCCCTATTTAAGGACCCCCAGCTCCATGATCCAACTGTTTGATAGCATGTTCAGTAGAGACTCTAGAATTCCCTGCTGTCTAGGAACCTGCCATCTACAAATCTGAAAGCACCTGTATTGCCTTGTGCATGGGGTGTGAACTGATAGTTATTTCCTACACTTAATTCACTGATATTAATTTACGTGAGTTGTAAACCAAAGCTTCTTTTCACTGTCCCTTGCCCTTTCTTCATGTCCCCAGAAGATATACAGTTAATATCATTTTGAAATCTAAAACAAAAGGTGAACAAGAGAAAAACACACCAGTTCTTACTTATGTTAAGTGTATAGACTCCCTCTCGTAATTAACCTCAAAGTATTCCTCAGTTTACAGACTCTTCCCTGATTTTTTTATTTAAGGAGTAGAGATAGCATTTACCTCATAAAACAAATAGTTTCATTTCTATAATATCATCAAGTCTGCTGACCTTTGGTTACTTAAAGCAGGAAGACAAGTTAAAAAAGGATTATTACTAAAAAGATGAGTGCAAAATAGTTAAACATGAAAATTAAAAGGAAGAACACAACCCCTTAGGAATCCAAATTTTGCATCACTAATATTTCCTGTCTGGGGGCTGTTTATCTTTGGAAAGCTTATGTAACCTCTACAACTGGAGATACAAGAATCTGGGAAACCTTCCCCATGTGCAGCTCTTGCCAGAGTTTAGTACAGCAAATGCCGGCTTGCTTTATGACTTCCAGCTCATCAATGTGGAAGATTTTCAAGGAGTGGGAGAGTCTGAACCTAATCCTTATTTTTATCAGGTAAGAAAAACATAAAACTTCTAAGTTTATTTTGCATTAACTAGCTGAATTACTACCTAAATCAGTGCTGTTGAACCATTTGACTAGCCACTGAAAAAACAAAATTAAGTGGCCACCTCACACACAACACAAAATTCTGTTTCAGGTAGATTCAAGATATGTACACCAAAGAAGAGAAACTGTAAACACACTAGAAAGAAGAAGATAGTCATTTAATATATAATATATACATATATAGTATATATATATTTATAATAGATAACGTTAGGGTGAGAAAGGTCTTAAGCTCATTACCAAAAGCAGAAATCATAAAGAAGAATGTTGATTGAGACCAAAATTTATTTCCAAGATTTAACAGTGGGTCGAATTCTGAATATATATATATACAGAACTCCTATAAATCACTTTTTAAAATAACACCCCAGGAGAAAAATGCAATAAGAATAAGAATATGCAGTTCACAAAAAAAGATTTGTAGCAAGTAAAAGTCAATAGACTGTATATTCATTCACCTCTGATAATACTCAGTATGGACTAGGTTTAGGGAAATTTTTATACTCATGCAATGCTAGAAGGAAAGCAATTTGGTGAATAGATTGTCAGTATGTATTAAAAGCAGTGTCCTCACTCTGAAGAATTTATCCTAAAAAATAAATGGGCAAGTTTGCAAGGACTTATATACTGAAATGTCCATCAGATCTTTTTCTTTTACTGCATATTATTTTAGAAATGAGAAACAACCGAAGTATCTATCAATAGGGGTTAATTACATTAGTACCTATTCCATATAATGAATAGGCACTAAGTACGATAACATTATAACTTCATTTACTGACAAGAAAAATGTTTATGCTATATTAAATGAAAAAAAAACTAGGTTGTAAAATATATCGTATAGGGTCCTGTTGTTGTTTTTTTTTTTTAAGATTTACTTATTTATTTATTTGAGAGAGAGAGAGAGTGAGGGTGGGGGAGTATGGGCTGCAGAGGGAGAGGGAGAGAGAGAATCTCAAGCAGACTCCCCCCTGAGCATGGAGCCCAACACAGGGCTTGATCCTACAACCCTGAGATCATGACCCAAAATGACATCAAGAGTCAGATGCTTAACAGACTGAGGCACCCAAGCACCCTGTCCGATTTTATTTTTAAAGAGGTACAGCAAAACATGGAAGTTTATACAGATAATCTACATAAAAAGATCCAGCAGCATATACACCAAAAGGTTGGTTGGTTGGTTGTTTTTTTATCTATACTAGTAGAACTGACGCTTAAAGTAGTTTTCTATCAGTAGACAGTGGAAAAATTCATACACACGTAGCTTCTTTTCTCTCCTGTCTTCCAAAGAACTAGAAAAATTAAATGAAAGAGGTAACTCAGGCTGTGAGAGTATAACCAAGAACTAGAATATAAATGATTTTTCTGAAGGTGTTCCTGAATTGTACTTTTGCCTTTAAATGAAAATCAGCTTCTTGTCTTTTTTTTTGATTCATGTTATGTTTTATATTCTTGTTTTACTTTCTTCTCTCATCTAATGCTTCTAATTTAGTCTCTACTGTACCAGACAGAGCAGCCTTGTGTGCACTTCCTCACTTTCAGATTCAGCTAAGCATAAACATAAGCCAGACCCACCAATTTGAGGCCACAATCTCTTCCCACTTAAAGTGGTCTCTCTATAAGGAGAGAACAAACACAAAAAATACTAAGAAGTGTGAGGAAAAAGAAAAAAACATTGCCCCAACATTGAGAGTGCACTGCAGTACAGCTAGATACATACGCTATTAGACTAGATTTTCTACTGGCTTCTTAGTTGGTGACCTTGCTTCTTTGTAGTAGTATTTCTTTCATACCTCCAGTTGCAGTACACTGCAGCAGAATATTATTGATCTGTATTATGACTGTTGTACACCTAGAAATATTAAGCCTTTAAGTTGTTAACTTTTATGATGATTCCATATGTTGCTAATATATTGTGTCAAAGAGAAGTAATTCCCAGATACTCTTTTTATTTATCAGTGTTAACCTAAGATAGGATTATTCCTTAGTTTTATGAAAGGTGTTCACTTGTCCAAGTTGACTTCACTTCTTGAGGTGTGATAAATGAACAGTTGTGCCACTTACTCATTCTTTCTGCAAAACTGAAAAAGGAAATAAATGTATAATTGATCATTTTTACATTACAGAATCTTGGAGAAGCAGAATATGTGGTGGCACTTTTTATGTATATGTGTTTACTTGGTTATCCTGCTGATAAGATCAGTATTCTAACAACATATAATGGGCAAAAGCATCTTATTCGTGACATCATCAATAGACGATGTGGAAGCAATCCATTGATTGGAAGACCAAATAAGGTAATTTTGTGAATATGATATGTTCTATTATTCATCATGTTGGCAAGATGGGAAAATTTTATTTATTACGAGTTATTTATATTGTTTTACTTTGTTTCTTCGCTATATCCTTTTAAGACATAAGAAAATAAAATAATAGGAGCTATAAATAATTCTCTAGCAGTCCTGTCTGACAGTGTTATTGGTTTACTATGAACTTCTGGCTCAACTACCACATTGAAGATTTTGTTGATGGTAATCAGAAGTAAATGATCCTGAAACTGTTTGTTGGTAAAATGGAGGATGATGAAATTATATTATTTATGTACTGTTATAGTAGAAGTAGGATTGTAGCTTTTTTTTATTATTTTGCAAAGGTATAATTTGTACTGTTTTATTGGTGTGTGTGGGAGAGTGTTTTTTCTTGAGAACAAGGGAAGATTGTAGAGTACCTTTGGACCTGAGGATTATTTTTTTATACTTCTATTTTTTGTGTCATATGGAGTAGTATCAAGTAAGATGCTTGATTATATCAATAAAAGGCTGAAAGTTTAGAATAACAACGCAGGGACACCTGGGTGGCTCAGTTGGTTAAGCGGCTGCCTTCGGCTCAGGTCATGATCCCAGCGTCCTGGGATCGAGTCCCACATTGGGCCCCTTGCTCGGCGGAGAGCCTGCTTCTCCCTCTGCCTGCCATTCTGTCTGCCTGTGCTCGCTCTCTCTCTCTCCCTCTCTCTCTGACAAATAAATAAATTTTTAAAAAAATTATTTTAGAATAACAACTGTATTACTAATGATGAAATTAAGACTGGTTGTAAACATGGCTGTATAGAAGCTCTTTCACTTTTTCTTGGAAATCATCCAAGAGTAGCAGGAAAATGGGAGGAGGGAAGGACAAATGACATTTTTAGTGAGATGACACAAATCAGAGGACTAGGAGATCAAGGAGAAAATTAGGAAGAAGAGAATTTAGAGGACCAGTCTTGAAAGTACCAGTGGAAGCACTTTCTGAAGGTGAGTGGCATACTCTGACACACAAGAGCCATGTTCCTGTACAGAACAGTTGGTGTGAAATTGGGGTGAGCAGGAGTCTTCCTGGTCCCAAACTGGTTCAAAGAAGCCTCCGTGGGAGCCATGCTCCCCCAAAAGCAGACTTGTCTCTACAGTAGCAGAGGCATGTAGCTGGCATGTAGCTAATCTAAGAAGCCACTTATTCAGTGATGAAGTAGAAAAAGGAACCTAGCACGAGCTTGATTTATATAGGGAAAAAAGGAGGACATCAGAACATACTGACAAGACATTTGCTTCAAAAACATGTTGGTCTGGAACAGATGAAAACTTTGAATACACATTTGGCTGTGAATTTTAAAATGCTTAATGAAGTAACCATTTCTGTGGGGGAAGGCTACAAAGCAGAGAAATTTAATAACTCAGGAAGAGATGAAATGTGAGCTGAAAGAAAATAACACAGAAATGGAGACAAAGTTGAAAGGAGTACAAGGACATACTGAATACTCCACATAGAAAGTGAAAATGAGAAACTAGTAACTTTGAAATGGAGACAGCTGAAAAGTAGAAGAACCTCAGTATCTGAGTCCTTTTATTTATAACAGAAAAACTTAAATAATGAAGGAAAGTCCCCCCCCCACCCCTTTTTATAACAAGAAGACAAAAGTGAAATGGTTCCAGGACTGGGTTACAGAGTGACTCCATGGTGCATCAAAGACCAGGGTGTTCATTTCATCCTCTTCCTTTGCCATTCTGAGTCTGTGAGCCCAGTTCCCAAACCAGCTTTCCACATGGTCGGGCTGGCAACAAGAAATTTCCAGGGATTATATCCCCATGTAAGAACAAAAGACTAAAATCCAAAATATACAAACTCCTGTAACAGTCATTGTTAAATAAAGACAGCCCAATACAGAATTGGCAAACGAATGGTCACTTCGCACAAGAAGACATAGGAATGGCCAATAACCACATGCAAAGTGCTTACCATCATTCTTTGTATCGGGAATACAGATTAAAACTATAATGAGGTACACTGCACACCAAATAGGTTGGCTAAAATTGACAAGATTCACAGTGTACCAGTTGTTGGCAAGGCTGTGGAGCAACTGGAATCTGAATCTGGAACAATGCTAGTGAATGTGCAGAGTGGTACAACACCTTTGGAAAACAGCTTGACAGTTTCTCATGAAGTTAAACACACTTACTGTACAGTTCAGCAGTTTCAGTCCTAGATAGTTATTCAAGAGCAGTGAAAACATAATGTCCACAAAAGTACTTATACTGTGGGGGATGCCTGGGTGGCTCAGTCAGTTAAGTGGCTGCCTTCAGCTCAGGTCATGATCCCAGGGTCCTGGGATCAAGTCCTACATCAGGCTCCTTGCTCCACAGGGAGCCTGCTTCTCCCTCTGCCTCTGCCTGCCACTCTGCCTGCCTGTACTCGCTCTCTCTCTCGGACAAATAAATAAAAATCTTAAAAAAAAAAACCTTATACTATGAATTGTAGCTTTATTCAAGATAGCCCCAACCCAAATGCAAACTACTACAGCCACTGTGGAAAACAGTATGGCAGTTCCTCAAAAAGTTAAAAATAGATCTACTCTATGACCCAGCAAACACACTACTGGGTATTTACCCAAAGAATACAAAAGCACTAATTCAAAGCGGTACACACACCCCTATCTTTATAGTAGCATTATCTACAATAGCCAACTTATGGAAGCAGCTCAAGTGTCCATCGATTGATAAATGAGTAAAGTAGATGTGAGATATGTATGTTTGTGTGTGCATGCATATATATGTGTACATATATATATATATATGCATGCACACACAATGGAATATCATTCAGCCATTTAAAATGAAATCCTGCCATTTGCAACAACATGGATGGAGCTAGAGAGTGTAATGCTAAGCAAAATAAGTCAGAGGAAGACAAATGCCATATGATTTCACTAATGTGGAATTTAAAAAATGAAACATGACCAAAGGGGCAAAAAGCCAAATTAAGAAACACTCAGTTGCAGAGAACAAACTGATGGGGAGGAGTATGGCGGGTTGGGTGAACTAGGTGATGGGGATTAAGGAGCACACCCACCATGACAAGTATCAGGGGATGTGTAGAATTGCTGAATCACTGTACTGTACCCCTGAAACTAAAATAACACTGTATGTTGACTACACTGAAGTCAAATTTTAAAACAAAAAAGCCCCAACCAGAAACAACCCAAATGACATGAATGGGTAAATGGATAATCAAATATGGAATATTGTTCATTGGAATACTATTCAACAGGCAAAAGGTATGAACTTCTAATGGACACAACACATGGATGAATTTCAAAAACATGCCAAGTGAAAGAAGCCAAACAAAAAAAGTATATGATTCAATTTTTAAGTAATTTTAGACCGGCTGAAAGTAATCTATAGTGACAGAAAGCAGATCAGTGTTTGCCCAGGGTTTAGGGATACAGTTTTGACTACAAAGTGGCCTGAAGTAATGGAAATCTTCATTGTGGCGCTTATCTAGGAGCATATATTGTCAGAATTTATCAAAGTAGATACTTCAAGTGAATGCATTTTATTGTATGTAAATTATACTTCTTTGAAGTTGATTGAAAAGAAATGTTTTGTAAAATTCCTAAAGGTATGGACTGTGAATTATAGCTTATGCAGATAAGCACTTTAACTTTTTTTTGTTGGGTTAGTGAAAAAGAAATAAATGCTGAGTGCCAGTATTAGACTAAACCTGCATGAACTTTCCTAATTGTATATATAGTTTCAAAGTGAATAAAAAGTGCTATGAAAATTATTTATTTTTTGTGTGTCAGAAGGTGCTATCCGTGAGAACTAAGAATATATTAAATAATAAGTGAGCATACTGAGTTATACTGCTGGGCATCAAACTGGGATACCACGGTCCCTGTGTCCAGCGTGTTGGGCAGTCTAGTAGAAGACTGTTTATTCTATAGATAGTAATTTTGTTGTCAGCAGAGTTAAAGATCAGTGCTATAAGTGTAATAACAGGAACATAGCCTAATCTGGTTACTAAGGTTTATTTCATTGTGTTCGTTAACTGGTTTTCTCAGTTCCAAGTATATGATCATGTTTCCTTTTCGAGTTGACTATCTTAATGATAAGATGTTTATTTTTGAAATATTTAAATTCTCTCTCTAGAGTTTTATTTATTGTGCTTTTGAAAATATACCATATTTCCCATTTTTTCTTCCTAGGTGACAACTGTTGACAGATTTCAAGGTCAACAGAATGATTATATTCTCCTTTCTCTAGTAAGAACCAGGGCAGTGGGCCATCTGAGGTACATAAAGAAAACTTTTAATATTATTGAAATTTATTATCTGCTAATATTAACTAAATAAATTAACTATTGTCATTGCTTCTGAATTTTTTCAATCTTAAATATTTTAGTACATTTAGTTTTTAGTCTTCAGTAACACTCAGAGGCAGGATTTTATTATAAAATCTTAGTATCTTATAGTTGTCGGAAGCAGTGTCAGAGATTTAAAAAGGTAAGGTGGTAAAAGGAGTCTTCAGAGTACATTTTTCATTGCACAGGATTTCTGACTTTTTTTTCCCACGCAGTCTTTCAGCTTCACTGTTAGAGGATAAAGGAACCATTTGTTCTCCCAGGATTAAGAACTGTCAAAACAAACAATAATCTATTTTTATCATTTATTGTGATGTATTTATGTGCTAGAGATTTATGGGAATAATATCTTCTTATTACAAAGCAGCCATTTAGTTTTATATAAACCTTCATCTCATACAACTTACTAACAAAACTAATGAGAGTTTGTTTTATTATTTTATTTGGTAGATATAAAGAGAAAAGTCTCTAAGTTTTCTCCAAGCTCTCATAATGTTATCATTAAGTCAAAATCTATTTGGAGCTTAGCCCAGTGATCAAGTTCCATCAAACTGATAACTTTTATGTAAGAGTAAACAAAGATGTAATATTTTGAGAAATTGTTTCAAAACTATTGCATTCTAAAATAGTTTATTTTTGCTTACTTACCAAACGTATTTGGAGGCAGACTTTTCTAAAAAGCATTTCCTTTTCTGCATTAAGATTTATAGCTGCTATTTGAATGGGGCATCATTATGATTTACATAATTAAAATCTCCAAAACTCACAGTATGAATGTATGAATAATGCTTTGTCCCCTTCCCATCTTTTTTCTTACTGTGTCATGCTTTTGTCTTTTTCACACTTAATGACTTGACTTCGTGTTCCATAATTCTAATGTAGCTACTTCAAATAAGTGCATTAGTCATGATTCCCCTCCTCCCCACAAAAACAAAAACATGAACATTGAGTTTAGTGATAAAGCAGTAACTTTACTTGGTTTAACTAATCACTTGGTATTAACTTAATGTTTATTCTGAATTTCAGTTTTTAAGACGCTTAACTTTTTATTGCCATAGCTTAACAGGGATATTTAGTAGAATAAGTAAAAAAAAAAAAAGAAGAAGAAAAGCTGCATACAAATGTTACTGATCTTGAACTGTGCTAACTAATTTTGTTTCCCAAAGGGATGTCCGTCGCTTAGTGGTGGCCATGTCTAGAGCCAGACTTGGACTGTATATCTTCGCAAGAGTATCCCTCTTCCAGAACTGTTTTGAACTAACTCCAGCTTTCAGCCAGCTTACTGCCCGTCCACTTCATTTGCATATTATTCCGACAGAACCTTTCCCAACCAGTAGAAAGGTAGGCCTCTTTCTTCATTGTATAGAGCAGCACTCTCCAGTAGGTGATCACAGTAGCTAGGAACAACATTGCATAGATCATCCCATCAGTGGTTTAGAGCGCTCCCTACACTGTGGAACTGAATTAGATTTTCTGTGTAAAATAATAGTACATGCTAACATTTATTGAAGACTCACTGTGTATCACGCAATTAGCTCTTCCCTATTAATCCCATTTTACGTATGAGGAAACAGGATTAGCAAAGTTAAGTAGTTGGATCATGCATGTCATAGACGGAGAATCCAAGATTTTAAAACGTAGGCAGTGTGACTCCAGAATCCATGTACTTTACTGCCTCTGTTCAGCTTTTTAGGAAGAACTTAACTAGTTGATGACAGAGTAATAAATGGCTTACCTGTTAGAGAATCCTGAAGAAACCTACACTTTGGAGGACATAGGAGGGAAGAGCAACAAAGGACCTACTCAGAAGTGCCACTCCCCTTCTTCTTTATCCTTGTACCCTTTCCCTATCTGTCCTCCTTGCTTCCCTTTCCCACCCCCTACCCCAGGCCCTTTAGTTTCTGGTTTATTCTTCCTATATTTCTTTTGCATAAAGAAGCAAATACTTATTTTCTTATATTGTTTTCTTTCTTTCATAAAGATTAGCATGCTAATCTTTGGGTTGTGACTTTGGGGCTTTGCATTTTTCATTTAATGCAGTGTCTTAGAGGTCCATTTAGATTTTAAATAAAGCTGGTTTTTTTTTTTTTAATTTTTACTTATTTTTTACATTTCTTTTTAGTGTTCCAGAATTCATTGTTTATGCACCATACCCAGTGCTCCATGCAATGCGTGCCCTCCATAATACCCACCACCAGGCTCACCCAACCTCCTATCCCCCTCCCCTCCAAAACCCTGAGTTAGTTCCTCAGAGTCCATAGTCTCTCATGATTCATCTCCCCCTCCAATTTCCCCCAATAAAGCTGTTTTAAATCTTCACAGTATACTTCTTTCCCTCCCTCTGAAGAAAAAGATGAAATTATGTGTGTTTGTTTTATAATAAGGCTGAGTACATTTTTTTAAACTTTTTTTTCCTTGGAAGTGCCTCTCTGTAGGAATAGAGGGATAACGGTGGAATGATATGATGGGGTGGGGCCCTGTGAAGCCTTGAGTGTCAGCCTCTGAGGTCTGGACATGGTCCTGTAGCCCTGTGTTTCTCAATCTTTTGTGGGCTCATTATTACACAAGCAGGTTCCTAACACAAGGTCTGAGGCGCAGCCTTCTTATGCAGAGGCCACAGGGACATGTCTGGGGGCACATGGAGGTCAGAGAGTGTCAATGAACAGAAGCCTTGAAAGCCGGTGCTTTACCCGACACCTGGGGTGCTAAGGGCTAGGAGCAGCTCCCTATCTTCTGCTCAAGAGACTGGTGTTGGAGGCAGAGAGGGCCACACAGCTAGCACTGCGTCTCAGAAGAGGCAGCTCCCAGCAGAGCCCCGGGAAAATACACAAACACACACAGACCCTCCTATGTTGTGAAGGCTATGTTTCGTAGTTGTAACAGCAGTGCTGTCTTTGCACACAAGTGTGACCCTCGCGGAAAGTGACTGCTATCAAAAGAATACCAGCCTGCATGTAATACTGCCATCCTGCTTACTTCTGAGAAATACTGCTTAATACACTCACTGTTGCTAATGTATGTGTGCTCATTTGTTACTTTATGGTAAAAGCCCTTTTTCTTGATAGAAGTTTTTTTTACCTTTATGGTTTTCTGAACTGCATCTATGGTAAGAAAAGGTGAGACTTTACAAACATTTTATAATGACTACAAATAGGAGGTGTGTTCATCTTTATTCTAGGATAGTTTAGGGAGAAGTGAGCAGATTGTTTACCATCTTAATTTGCTTCACCACTTTACCTGCGCTGGTGGTTGTCAGAAACCACTGCAGCAGCAGCCTGTCGTTCTCTGGCAGACCTGAGTCCCAGGCCCCGGCAGCTGGCCGCACACCTCCACAAGTTAGCAGTCTGCCCCAGACAGTTCTGAAACATACCATGAAGTTTGGACTTTACTATTTGACCGTGCATTTTATTAGTTAAAAAAAAAACAAAAACCTTTTGAATATCAACCCTCATGACTAACAGTCTGTGTATTAAATAATAGTAATGTTAGCTTATTTTTAAAGAAACATAAATAGGAAAAATAGTTTTAATGTTTTCCTTCTGAGTAAGCTTGAAAATTGCCTTTGGAGCATACACGGTGTTAGAGACCATGCTTTAGGCTATGTTGACTTTTCTCTCTATTCAAATGATCTTGTATCTCTTACTCTTCCACATGGGTTCCTAGACCCAAACTCCTTATCTTACTTGCCAGCCTGATATTAAAAGGTGGTAATCTTAGTTCTCTTTGAGTCTCTACCTTTTGCTAAATTTAAATTGAATCTCTTCTCTTTATGAAGTCGTTATTGGGCTCTCACTCACATTGACATCTTAATGTCCTGGTACTGTTCTGATGTCCTCCAAACCCTAGTAGTGCTTGTATGTAAGATGGAGACATGGGCATCTGGAATGTTCGCTTTTAGCATACCAACTTTCTCACTGTCCTTAACTTCCTCCTTGCTTTCTAGAATGGAGAGCGACCATCTCACGAAGTACAGGTAATAAAGAACATGCCCCAGATGGCGAACTTTGTATACAACATGTACATGCATTTGATACAGACCACACATCATTATCATCAGGTGAGTTTTGTCAAAATTCATTCTTATTTTTCTTGTTGTACAAAGAATCTACTCCTTTGCAGACTACATCTTTAAAGTACTCAATTCCTCATGGGAAACCAGCTACACCATCCAAGGTTGTTAATTCATGTAACATCCATATTTTTAAAACACCTTTGTGTAGATATAATTTGGCCTACAATAAATTCCACATATTTAAACCGTATAATTTCATACGTTCTGACATATGTAAATACCTGTGAAACCATCACCACAGTCAGGGTAGTGAACATACCCATTATCTCCAGAAGTTTCCTCATGCCCCTTGGTAACCCTTCTCATCCTTCACCAGTCCCTTTCCTGCCTTCTGCAGGCAACCAAGGATCTTACCCTCAATCTGTAGCCCCTCTTCGCTGCCAAATAGTGTTCCATTATAGGGACCTACCAGGTGTACCCATTGACCTGTTGATGGACATTTGGGTTCTTTCCACCTTTGGCTGTTACAAAGAAAGCTGCTGTGAATATTCTTGTCTCAGTCTTTGTAAGGGGGGTGGGGGGCTTGGCACGCGTAAAATCCCTAGCAGCAGAATGGCTGAAAAATAGAGAATATGTGTTCAACTTTTTAAGAAAGTGCCCACTCATTTTGCCAGGTAGTTCCCAGCAGCAGTGTCTGGGAGCTGTGGCCGCTCCACATCCTCATCCATACGTGTTATGGGCGGCCTTTTCTATTTTAGCCATTCCAAACGGGAGGCTAAACATGTAGCGCTGCTCCAGGGTTCTGGTTGAGTGTGGACAGAAGCTTCGTGCCCTGCCATGGTTTTGTCTGAAGGCTTGTTCCTCCCCACCCCTCACACATCTCCTTGACTGAGGTTGGCCCTTCAGCTGTGTCAGTCAGTCCTAATCAGCCACTGTTTTTGCAGAAGTGTTACAGCCAATTGGTTTGCTTAAAAAGCTAATACATTTTCATATTATTTTCTTCTCTGAAGATATAATACTTTGATCTTTGGAGTCAGCAAGACCTAGGCCATTACCTTCAGAGTTATGTTTGTAATATAAAGTGGCCAGCAGTGTTTTAGAGCACTCTGGATTGAACAGTATCTATTAGTAAGATAATGTGAGAGCTTAGCTTCGTAAGCCAGTGTTTTTTTCATCTGAGTTCATATTGATGTTTGCTTTTTTTTCTTTAGACTTTATTACAGCTGCCACCTGCTATGGTAGAAGAAGGTGAGGAAGTTCAAAGTCAGGAAACAGAGCTGGAAACAGAAGAAGAGGCCAATCCTGCTCAGACGGACCTATCCAGTCTGACAGATGCCACCTCCAGTCAAGAATCCTCAGCCTCTCTGAATGAGACCACCTGCAGTCAGACTGAGAGCGCCCCCACTCAGACAGGAGCTAGGTGCCATCCAGAAGCCACCCCTGCTGCATCTGATGTCACTGCTGCTGCGGCAGGACCTGTAGCCGTACCAGCAGAGGCACATGCCCCTCAGGATGTCACACCCGCCCCACAGGAGACCAAGTAGCCCAACTGTGGCCTTTCTTGGGGGGACATTGCTTTCATAAAGTCTAACTAAAGCTACTTTCTGTATTTTATATTTGCTTCTGCTCTTCTGGGTACTAATTTGTGTTCATTCCTAATTTTTGGTCACCAATCTCAGTGTTTGTCTTCTTGGATATATTTAAAAGAAAATTGTATGTGTGTGAACAACTTCAGTTTCATTTGTTCAGTCAGAAGGGCAAATAGCCATTCCTTTGATGTTTTTATAATTGAATGTATCTGTAATCATACCTACATTAAAAGAATTTTCTGTAGAATACACAAGACATACTTCCTATTTTCAGTGAAATTCTCTAAAGAAAAGGACAGAATACACCAAAATTAGCTCTAAACACCCTTAAGTAAATGTTCAAATTGGGAGGAAGTTGTTTCTTCTCTCATAGTGTCAGAGACTCAAGTTGTGTTTTCTTTTTTCCTCCCTTTCACATGTATTTTATTCCTCAAAGTCTCATTATGTGTTAGAACCACCTAGGATGTCTGTTTATTCTTGGGGCCACTCTAGACTGAATGAATCAGAATCTCGGGGTTAGAGCCCAGGTATCTGTATTTTAGCAGGTGCTCCTGATGTTTGAGTTGCTGGCAGAATGGCATCAAATCAAGCTGTAAGGCTGAGCCAGGATGTGTCATGCAGCTAAGCAAAAAGAAGCTGGCAAATCCATCTGGGTAAGAAGAAAGATCCAGAATCGGGGCAGTTAAAGTCAGTGAACTTAACTCCCCTGGATATCTTATCTTATACCCCAGATATCTGCTTATCTTGATAGATAAGCAGCCACAAGGAGACCTTAAGGTAGAATGTGCTCGAGATTTGGAAGAGCAGAGATACTGGGACCTTGCTACTCAAGTGGGTTTTGCAGACCAGAGGTACCAGCATCCACTGAGGCTCGCTGAAACTGAGGCAGTTTGCCCTATCCCCCAGATCTCTTAAATCTGAATCTCCTCCTCAGCAAAGTGCCCAGGTGATTTATATGCACTGTGTGGTTTGAGAAGCCTTGTTCTCAGATTGTTGTACTGCCCTCAACACGAATGAGCGGTAGGGTGATGATAAAGTACCGATAAATTACGGATAAAGTTACAGTGAGTATGACAGATGTTTTCTGACATGGGACCTCTGCTTATAAAGTTTCCTGGGCATGTCGGCCAAAAAAGAGGAAGAAGGTAGGGAGAACTTACCTGCTTCTTCTCTTCCCCATTTCAGCTGTCTGCTAGTGTGGCTGGTGGGGAGCATTTCCCCAAAGTACCCCACTGGTGCCTCCACCTAAAGGCTTGACCGTGTTTGAGGAACCTTGAACGAAGTAGGCAAGCACGGCACACTGCCGCTGACATGCCTCTGCTCCTGACATTTTGAAAGAATGAGTTCGGAAGGAGATGAAACCGAGAAAGTCAAGTCGATGACACTTTTGACTGACTAGTGTTTGCTCAGCTTTACCAGGCTGTGGTCAAGACGAGTCAGGCTTTCATATTATAAGGTGTGCTACTGCATCAGAACACAGCAGAAGGAAAGCGCATGCCAAGGAAGCGGGACTGGGAATCCTTGGTCTCTTCGTTACCAGAGTAAGGATTGAGCCAGATAGTCTGTTACATAATTTCTCTGATGCTAAGAATTTGGAAGCAGGTGTCGTGGGCATCTGTATGAGGAAGAGCACTCAGAATTATTTCCTTCTGTGAGTATTCTAGTATCAGCATAAGCAAGAGGGAAAGAAGTCTTATTACTGTGTTTCCTGGAAAAGATGAATTTTTCTCTCTACCCTTTAGAGAATATGAATCATGATACCTGCAACTAAAATAAGCAAACAGGGGGCTCCTGGGTGGCTCAGTGGGTTAAAGCCTCTGCTTTCGGCTCAGGTCGTGATCCCAGGGTCGTGGGATGCATCCCATCGGGCTCTCTGCTCCACAGGGAGCCTGCTTCCTCCTCTCTCCCTGCCTGCCTCTCTTGCCTGCTTGTAATCTCTGTCAAATAAATAAATAAAATCTTTTTTAAAAAAGTAAAATAAGCAAACAGTTACTCTGCTTTCTCATTAAGTAAACCATTTTTCCAGACACTATGTATCATTGTGTCTAGGTAGTGACTTGCTTTTTTCTTTGCTATTTGATTTTCTGTCACACTAAAAAGAAAATTTAACCAGAAGATGGGCAAGTCCTTCACCTTTCTCAAAGAAATTTTAAAAGAGACAATGATGGTGGGATTTGAATTACTTTAAGTTTTTTTTTTCACAGGAATGGTGAGTGAAATTATGGAATTTTTAGAGCTTAAGAGATCAGTTCTTACTTTAAACAATGAGGAAACTGAGTCAGTTAGTCTTAACCAGGTGGCAACTGTGAAAGAGGGGGTAGAATTCAAGTCTGCAGGACAGTGCTTTGTTTACTGTTATTTTCAATCAAGCATACAAGCATGACTGCGTCATAAATTCAAGAGTTTTCTATTGGGATTAGAGACACAGGTACTTCAGCCATGTGACCATTTCAGATTAGTGTTCTCATTGCCCTCCATCCTGTTTTTCAGATCTGAATATGTCATGATTTTGGAATCTATTTTTAAAAGCAAACCAAAAAGATGTATGCAAGAGAATGAGCATGAAATGAAGCAATTCAAGTATTTAGACTTTTTTCCACAAAATGCTGAGTTAAGGAAGTTCATTACCAGCAGTTGAGAATAAATAGCTCCATTGATTTGGGCAAATGAATGAGTTGATCTAAACATTATCAGGTCTCTTGAAGTTAGTGTGATGATAAAAATTGAGTTGTTGCACTAGATACAGAGAAAAATGGCATAAATGGGTCATTTGTGCTCCTATATAAGTGGAGTTTTTTTTATGATCAGGAAACAGCATGCTATTGTAAAACTGACTTTGGACTCATGCAGACCTGGCTCAAATTTTATCTCATTTTTTCTTCAGCATTTAGTTTGACCTTAGATATGTTTTACAACCTTTCTAAGCCCCAGTTTTCTTCTCAAAATTGGAAAAAGGTCTCTTTGTTAATGAGGTAATGTTTGTGAAAATATCTGGCACCTGGGTGCCGAGTAGATACTAGCCCTTCTGTCTCCCTTTTTTCCCCCAAATCCTTGAGATAATATAGGATATTGCCAACCAATCCTCTGACTTGGGTAATTGATTATCTTTGCTCCTATTCCAAGAGCATGGAAGATGATGAAGAAGGGGACACGTGGCAGCAGTTGACAATGGAAGATCAAGAATCAAGTCCACTTGAGGATGGTGTCTGCTGAAATTAAAATTCTGACAGAACAGGATAATCAGAGGGAAGACACTAGGCACCATCATGCGTCTGATGACATCTGTCAGTTCCGAATCCTGCACTCCCCCACCCCCAAGTCATATAATTGGTGAATTTAGTTAGCTCTGTGCCTTTGAATGTGCCTTTTCCTTTTTTTTATTTTTTCAGTGTTCCAAGATTCATTATTTATGCACACACCCAGTGCTCCGTGCAATACGTGCCCTCCTTAATACCCACCACCAGGCTCACCCATCCCCCGCCTCCTCCCCTCCAAAACCCTCAGTTTGTTTCTCAGAGTCCACAGTCTCTCATGGTTTGTCTCCACCTCCAATTTCCCCCAGTTCACTTTTCCTTTCCTTCTCCTAATGTCCTCCCTGTTATTCCTTATGTTCCATAAGTAAGTGAAGCCATATGATAATTGACTCTCTGCTTGACTTATTTCACTCAGCATAATCTCCTTCAGTCCCGTCCATGTTGATACAAAAGCTGGATATTCATCCTTTCTGATGGAGGCATAATACTCTATTGTATATATGGACCATATCTCCTTTATCCATTTGTCTGTTGAAGGGCATCTTGGCTCTTCCCACAGTTTGGCAACTGTGGCCATTGTGCCTTTTCCTTTTTATCTTGCAGTCACTCAAATGTCATTTTAGAGATGTTTCTTCAGTTAACATAAGAGTAAAAAGATTTTTTAAAAAGTGACCCTTTTGCACGAGCCAGAAGAGCAGTTAAAGACAAGCAGTGCCTTGCTTCCTGTGAAAAAGGCTTGGCAGTTAGCCTTTGTAATTATGAAGCAATCATGTTAATAGATGTTTAAGAATAATGCAACTGGAGCTGCACTGAGCCAAGGATGGAAATGAAAACATGAGACCATTTTTTCTTCATCCATTGGTACTCTTTTTAGTGTCCCAAGAAGGGGTTTTAATTCAGTAAGATCCAGAAGTTTTGGACACTTTAGTTTTTCTTCCTAGGGACAAACCAGAGTTTAGTCCCTGGAGCATTTCTCAGGATGTAGCATGGTTCATGCTGATGGACATCATGAAACCTTTAGTCAGTTTGGCTTATACTTATTCAGTGGCTATTCAAACTTCTGCCCTTACATGCAAGGGTGAGTAATCTCATTACTTCTCAACATACATTACAGGAAAACACTAGTCTTGAAAAATTCTGAAAAACATGCTCCATTGCCAAATAAACTTGAGGAACACAATGAATTATTCCTTTTTTTGTAGAATCACATCACTTTGTTAGTAAACAAAAGGTTCTGAGAACTGCTGGGAAAAAAATCAGTTAACTTTGTTTAACCCAGCACTTCCCAAACTTAGTTGACCATAGAACTTCTTTTTTTTAAAGACACTTTAGGGAACTAACTGCAAGACACAGTGGTTTGGGAACCAATATCTTTACTGGGGTAGTTGAACTTTGATTTCCCTTTAAAAAACTATAGGGATTATAATATGCCACCCCATAATACCCCACTTTGGCATAAGGATTATTTTGACCTAAAGGCAATTAAGCAGCAGATGTAGGAAGAACTCTCTCTGTCCTCTGCTTCTACCAAAAATCAGGGCATCAATGTCCCTTTGTAAAAGTGACACAAATTTTCATTTGTAAAGGTGTCCCCTCTCTTCTGTACTAGGAAGAGGAAAATAACCCTTATTACCAGAAACAGATGGTGCTGAGATGAATTTGCATAAATAAACCTTACTAAAATAACCCTTATTCTCCATCAGTTTGCCCACATATTTACTTTCCCCCAATTTGCCACCTCTATAAGCCCAAGCCCCTTTTTGTTTGCCTATTTGGTTCACATTTTATCACTCTCTGTTAAAACAGTATATAAGCTTCTAAGCCTAACAGCTTCTTTTGGGTTTTTACTTTTCCGTGTAGTCCCCATGAAGGTAAAATTTAAAAGATCAATTAAATTTGTATGCTGCTCCTGTTAACCTGTCTTGTCCATTTAACTCACAGGCCCCAGTCACCAACTCTAAAGAGGTAGAGGTAAAGTTTTTCCTCCCCTACACACACATACACACACACTTAATTTTTTTTCTAATTAATCCAGAGTCTGAAGTAACAGCTGAAGAGGAAACTAGAGGTGAAATTATTGGTACAGAATGTCACATTGTAGTATAATTTGTTGAGTGTCATATGGTATTAATAGCAACATCCTGAAAATGAAAATGAATAAAAGTTTGATCAATGTACCATGACATTCTTTCATGTGAGCCTCCTAAGAAAAGGTCACTGAGCGTTCTCCATTTAGATTTTAATTTTGGACTCCAGGATTTCACACTAGGCCTTTCTCATTCCTTACCACGCAATGAAAAACCAGTTCATATTTCCAATATACCTTGTTTTCCCAGCCCTTTAAATATGTGTTTCTTTAAAAAGTTTTAAGTTTCAAGAAGGGAGAAGGGTGGGCCAGAAATAATAGACGAAAATAAAGGTAAGTATAGAAAATGATGAAAATCCCCCCTTCCTAAGAAAGTTTGACATAAAGGACCCCAAAAGTTATACCTTACATCAGGCATGTTGAATTCTCTCTTGGTTGATCTCCAGAGATGACTGTTCCCACTATCCCCTTCCCCTCCATCTTTGGCTTACATAATACACACACCTAACACTTAACTCTTCTTGGAGAAAATCTGAGTTCAAGAGCCTCAACAGTAGCTGCTTCTCCATGGGAGATTCCTGGTTTAATATAAAAAGCTCTTTTGAGAAATTGACTTTACTGACATTTTTCAAAAAATTCAAAATTCTGGATAAGATCTGATTATATAAAATACTATTTTTTTTTTCTACTTTAGTTCATTGGCTCATTTTGGCCATTTGGGAAGGGTATGTTTTTGTTTTTTTCTTTCAGTTGTTCATGAATAAATGTGCCTTCTATACTGTTGTATTCTCATTACCCCTTTGCTTCCAGTAGCACCTTTCTGTGTGATTTCTTCTTCTAATTCCAGACTGTCCCAACAACAGTAATGGAACTGGAGTAGACCTAGTTAATTTGTATTTTATTTTTCTGGCTTACTACTTTTCACAGAAATGAATTGAGTTAAATATATGAAAAAGCTGGAAGATGTTTTTGAAAGTATTTAATTCTTGCACATTCACTGACTACTGAGGGCCTACTGTGTGACAGGCAACAATGCCAAAAATGACCCATTAATTCATAGATAAGCGCACAAAAGAATTGGATGATTTGTCTAAAACACTACAATTAGTTGGTGACTAGAACCACTCTCCAGCTTTCAGGCAAATCCCTTATGATGCTGCTCTTCAAACCTATTTGCTTGAGAGAAGTAAAAGGAATAATACCTACACTCTGCACAGGAGTAAGAAGAGCTTCCTAAAGAATTCCTCTCATGGGACACCTGGGTGGCTCAGTGGGTTAAAGCCTCTGCCTTCGGCTTAGGTCATGATCCCAGGGTCCTGGAATCGAGCCCCACATTGGGCTCTCTGCTCAGCAGGGAGCCTGCTTCCCTTCCTCTCTGCCTGCCTCTCTGTCCACTTGTAATCTCTGTCTGTCAAATAAATAAATAAGATCTTAAAAAAAAAAAAAAAAGAATTTCTCTCATGGTTAGAGCACCAGAGAGGATACTAGGTTGCCCAAGATCAGGATAGGAGATGAGAGATTGATAGAAAGTATCCTTTGATGTTTATAGTGTTTATACTTATGGGTGAAAGCCAAATTAATACTTGTTTTGTTCTGAAAAAGGTATGAGAAACAGAATGGGAAAGAACTCTGGTAAGCAGTACTTAAATTGTGCCTCTGAAATTCTAAAGCCTAAAGTTTTGTGAGGGGAGACACTCTAAATAATCTTAATTTTTTTTCTTTTCAAATTAATATTTAAATCCTAACTAGTTCACATACAGTGCAATAGTGGGTTCAGGAGTAGAATTCAGTGATTCGTCACTTATATACAACACCCAGTGCTCATCACAAGTGCCCTTAATGCCCATCAGCCATCTAGCCCATCCCACACCCCCTCCCTCCGTCAACCCTCAGTTTGTTCTCTAAGAGTCTCTTACGGTTTGCTTGCCTCTCTCTTTTTTAAAGTTTGGGGTTGCTTTGATTTGTTTCGTTTTTTAAGCACAGTCAGAACAGGTTAAATAACCGTTTTTAAAGTGTAATATGTAATGAGGGGAAAGATATGACTTACCAAAACCTGCACTTTAAGTTACCATTTTTTTTTTTAAAGATTTTATTTATTTATTTGACAGAGATCACAAGTAGTCAGAGAGGCAGACAGAGAGAGAGAGAGAGAGAGAGAGGAAAGCAGGCTCCCTGCTGATCAGAGAGCCCGATGCGGGACTCGATCCCAGTATCCTGAGATCATGACCTGAGCCGAAGGCAGTGGCTTAACCCACTGAGCCACCCAGGCGCCCTTTAAGTTACCATTTTATGACATCTGTTTTATCCTCTCATTTTAACTGTACAGATCACAAACCTTTAGCACACTTGGGAACTGAAAAGAAAATCTATGTGTGTTCAAGTTCCCAGGAGTAAAAGTCTATTGTTAACACAACTCAAAGCAAGATGCTCTTATAAAATTATAAAACCAGTTGAATTAAGTTTTTTAGAAGCTACCATTGTACTTCTTGATCTAGTTGAACTGTTAGTAAGTGAATGGGCTCATCAGAGGAAGCAGAGACTGCGTTTTCCTCTGGAGGAATACGCCCCTACCTTTGGTGAAGACTCGTGAATGTTAGCAAGCATTGATACTTCAGGAATTAAATTGATCAGGTGGTTCCCTTAAGTTACCATAGTACTTTTAATATTGGGCATAGGACATGAAATTATTGGTCCTTGTCTAGAATTAAATAACAGTAATCACCTCACCCTGACCTGGCTAGTCTGAAATGGCAAATCCAGATGAAAGGATTGTAAAAATCTCTGACATCAGATTTGGCACTCTCAGAACACATTGAAAATATCAGCTATGAGGAGTTCCTAAGTTAGTGGGACCTTGCAAAAAGCAGGACGTGCTACCTATCCGTAGGCATTTTGGGATCCTAAAGGAGATATTTGGTAATATATTGTGTGAAATACTGACATAAATTTTTTTAGGAAAAAAATGACAACAGAGGGAGGGTGTTTTGCTTGTGAAATGCACAAACTCCTTTGGTTCTGATGCCAGCCATGTATAGACCACTTTCTTCGGTTTAAGTAAACTTTTTAGTGAAGTGTATTATACATATAGAAAAGTACAGGGGTGCCTGGGTGGCTCAGTGGGTTAAAGCCTCTGCCTTTGGCTCAGGTCATGATCCCAGGGTCCTGGGATCGAGCCCCACATTGGGCTCTCTGCTCAGCAGGGAGCCTGCTTCCTCCTCTCTCTCTGCCTGCCTCTCTGCTTACTTGTGATCTCTGTCTGTCAAATAAATAAATAAAATCTTAAAAAAAGAAAAAAAAAAGGAAAGAAAAGTACATATGCCAGAGGAACAACTGTACATTTTCATAAAGTGAATACAATCATGTAATCATCACCCAAATCAAGAAATGGAACATGGCCAGCTCCAGAAATTTGCTATCAGGCCCCTTACCAGTCATTATCCCTGCCAAATAAATACCTTGTCTTCTGCCATGATTAGTTTTGGTTTTGAGCTTTACATAAATGGAATCATACAGAATCTGCTTTTTTTGTCTGTGCTCTCAAACAGATTTCTCTGTATGGTGTGAGGTAGGGATCAAGATTGAGCACTATTTATTAGAAGACCATCTTTTCCCTTGCTACACTATAATGTCATCTTTGTCATAAATCAAGTGATAGTTTATGTGTGAGTCTATTTCTGAACTTGTTTCATTTATATAGTGTTCTTGTGCCAACATTTCACTGCCTTAATTAGTGTCACTATATAATAGTAATGTTTGGTTGTGTATATGCTTTAGCTGTATGCTTCCTTAGTCATCGTGTATAAAGTTTAGAATCATCTTGTCAATTCTAAAAAAAAAATGGGATTTTTACTGGGATGACATTGAATCTATAAAACAATTTGGGGGAAATTGACATCTTTACAATCTAGGAACATGGTATCTCCTTCCATTTACTTAAGCCTTTTAATCTCAATGTTTTATAGTTTTCTATACAAAGGTCTTGGCCATCTTCTGTGAAATTTATTACTAGGTATTTTTTTGTGCTATTATAAATGGAACTTTTTTACTACACTTTATTACATTTGTAATTGTTTGTTACTGGTATACAGAAATACAATATATTTTTGTATGTTGACCTGGTGCATGCTGATATTGATGAATTCAAGGTTTCTTATAGTTTACTTACTATTTCTTATAGTTTAACTGTAGACTCTTTTGGATTTTTTTACACACATAATTTTGTCATCTGTGAATGACAGCTTTGATTTCTATTTATAATCTTAATAGTTTTTACTTCCTCTTTAATTATATGCCTTGTATTTCTCTTTCTGCCTTATTGACCTGGTGGCCTCTGGTACAATGTTGAGTAGAGGCCATCAGAATGAGTATCTTTGTTTCTTCCCAATTTGGGGGGTAGGCTTTCAATATTTCACTAGTCAGTGTTTACTATAGGATTTCTGATGCTCTGTATCAGATTTTAAGAGTTTTCTTCTATTCCTCGTGTGCCAAGTGGGTTTTTTTTCAACATGAATGAATGTTGAATTTAACAAATTTTTTTCTGTGTTCATCAAGATGATTATAAACTTTTCTCCTTTATTAATGTCGTGAATTGCATCGATGTGCTTTTCTATCTATTGTTTTTTCTTCTTCTGGTTATGGGCCAAAATTGCTACTCTTTACATGCCTCATAATTGTTATTGGATCCTAGAAATTAGAAATGATGGGACACCTGGGTGGCTCAGTTGGTTAAGCGGCTGCCTTCGGCTCAGGTCATGATCCCAGCATCCTGGGATCGAGTCCCACATCGGGCTCCTTGCTCGGCAGGGAGCCTTCTTCTCCCTCTGCCTCTGCCTGCCACTCTGTCTGCCTGTGCTCGCTCTCTCTCTCTCTCTCTCTCTGACAAATAAATAAATTTAAAAAATATATATCTTTAATAAAAAAAAGAAATGCTATGTTGCTGAATATTTAGATTTTTTTTTCTTTATTTCTTTTTAAGATTTTATTTATTTATTTATTTGAGAGAGAAAGAGAGCACGTTGTGTACAAGTGGGGGCAGGGACCAAGAGGGAGGGAGAGGAAGAGAATCTCAAGCAGACTCTGCTTTGACGGGCAGTTGTGGATTGTGTGGTCAATTTTTGATGTTTGTTTTTAAGTTTTGTTGCCCTGGAATTCAGTACCTTTCACTCTAGGGCTAACTTAGTTCAGTCAGTTCTGATCCTTCCTGTGGTCCCTGTCCCAGGTGTTCAATGAGGTATCGTACTCTGATTGGTAAAAATGTAAACATTTCTTACACTTGTGCAAGCTCTGGAAATTGTTTAGCTTAAGGCTTATGGCAGTTAGTTGTGCTTCACTTGACTTCATGGAGTTCTACCCTGCACATGTGTGGGTTATTATTCAGCCAGAAACTTGAGGAGACCCCTATTCAGAATTCACCAGTTCTTTGTGGGCATAACTGTTTTTTCATGTACTCTGCCCCACACATCCTAGCCAGCTCAGCCTGCACAGGTTTCTACCTCCTAAATTCAGTAGGGCTGTGAGGCTTCTACTTAGGTTCTCCTTCCCGGGGCTGCTGTTGGGAAATCGCCTCTGGGCAAAAGGCCAGGGAGTCACCAGGCTCATCTCGTTTTGTTCCTTTCTCTGGGGGGGATGTACTGTCGGCAAATAGTTGCTTCCTATATTTCTTCCAGTTTTCTAGTTGATTATAGTGGAATGATGAGTTACTGTTTCATGAGCAGAAGCAGAAGTCCTTACATTGATTGATTTTTCAAATGTGAAAGCAACCTGGCATTCCTAATTTTAAAAAAAATTGTCACACTAAGTTTGCTAATATTTTTATTAGGATTCCTATATTTATATTTATGAGAGAGATTGGTCTATAATTATTGTGATCGTATCATTCTTGTCAAATTGGGCATCAAGATTACGCTGGCCTCATAAATGGAGTTGAAAATGTTTTCTCCCTTTTCTATTCACTGGATAAGATTTTGTAAAATTGGTATTCCTTTTTCAGCCTTTGGAACAATTCCATGAAATCATCTAAGGCTAGGGATTTCTTTGTGGAAAGGTTTTTAATTTCAAATTTAATTTAGTTAATAGTATAGAATCATTTTTCCTTTTTGTGTTGGTTTGGTAAATTTTGTTTTTCTATGAATGTGCCCAATTTATATTGCCAAAAGTAATTGGGTGTGGAGTTTGATTTCCAACTTGTAAGCTAGTACGATGAAGATACAGAACCCCCGGGTGACACACAGAAAGCCGCACCGCAAGCAGCACCGCAAGCAGCGTGGGCATCAGGACGCTTGTTTGCGTCGGTTCCCCTTGCTCCCCAAGTCCCACAGACGTGATGTGGAGGGCCCCCAGAGATGCCTGCATACTCAGGGGATTGTGTTATAGTAGAGGAACACTGGGAATCCACCCCTCAGGTAGCAGGCAGTAAGCAAACTTGTTTATTGTCCCAGAGGGAGACTTGACCTCATCCTGCAAGGTTGCTTGCTGCGAATTCAGCCCTGGGGAAACGGCCTGAATAAAGAACAGTCTTGTATTCTCAGCGGAGTGCCCACCAAGAGCGTATCTCTGACTGTGAACTCATTTCTTTCTCCTTATGCTTCTGTCAGTTCTTTGCATTGACAATTGATGCATTTTGAGACTATGTTATTAAATTTATAATTATTATACCTTCCTGGTTTATGGACTTTTTTATCATGAGGAAATGGTTCCCCTGGAACTTCAGTAAAGATTCTTGCCTTAAAGTCTACCATGCCTTATGTTAATGTAACTGTACCAGTTTTCTTTTGGTTAGATTTTTCATGCCATATCTGTTTCTAACCTCCTACTCAATCTTTCTGCATGCTTATATTTAAGATTTCTCTTTTGTCAGCAGCACATATAATTAGTGTAATGATTTTTGTCTTTTAATTAGAGTAAGTCATTTTACTTTTATATAATTGCTGATATATTTGGGTTTATTTTAACCATTTAATTTTCTCTATTTTTTGTGTTCTTTTTTTCTCATCTTTCTTGACTTCCTTTGTATATATAAAGTATTGCTTATTATTTTATTTTCCTCATTCTATTAGTTTATTAGTAATACATTCTTTTACCAGTTATCCTAACGATTACAAAAGACATTCTTTTTTTTAAGGTTATTTATTCATTTATTTGAGAGAGGGAGAATGCACAAGCAGTGGGAGGGGCAGAGGGAGAGGGAGAAGCCAACTTTGAGCTGAGTGCAGAGCCTGACATGGGGCTTGATCCAGGACCCTGAGATCATGAAGCCGAAACCAAGAGTTGGGACATTTTAACTGACTGAGCCATGCAGCACCCCACAAAAGACATTCTGGACTTACTATAGTCTACTAAGAATTAATAATACCTATTCCACTCCCCAGATGATGCTAAGCCTTATAGTACTAACTACATTAAATCCTCCTGCTTTGTCTTACCGTTGTTATACATTTTATTTTCACATAAAATTTTGTAAAACTTTTTCTACGTTAGATTGCTTCAATCTAGTTGGGACCATACCTCCCCCAGACTGGCTTGCTGTCTCTGGGAAGGTCATGTTAGCTCTGGCTCACCAGCAGTCCTAGGATGTGGGATCTAGAGGTCCCAGCTGAAAGCCTGGGATAGTTCTTGAACCAGTCATCCGTGGTTAGTCCTGAACTCAGTTTTTTTTCTCCATAGCATCACGAAACAACCCAAAACTCCGCTTTGCTATTTCACCCAGTTTCTGTTTGGTTTGCAGGCCTCTTGTCCTGCATAACTTAATCAGTAAATAACCCGAGGAAAACTGATGCTGATGGTGGGCTCCCATGTTTGCATTCCATTTTTCTCTAGGACCTTAGTTCTAAGTCCTAATTGCCTTGACAGCTCCCAACTTCAGTATTTATCTTCACAGTCCCTCACTGTTTGCCCTGCACCAAGAATTGCTGAATGCCCTATTTTGTTGCATTTGGACAGCTATGACAAAAATACCATGGACTGAGTGGCTTAAATGACAAACCTTCTTTTCTCATAGTTCTGGGGGCTAGGGAGTCCAATATCTATGTGCCAGCAGTTTCTGGTCTGGCGAATACCCCCTTTGTTTCATAATGTACAGTTTTTTCACTGTGACCTCATGTGTTAGAGGGCAAGAATGTCCTCTGTGGTCCCTTTTGTAAGAGCACTAATCTCATGCATAAAGACTCCACCCTTGTTATCTAATCCCCTCCCACAGGCCCCACCTCCAAATATTAAGACACTGGGGGTTCAGATTTCAACCTAAGAATTGGGGAAGGACACAAACATCCATGCCTCTAAGGAGGAAAAAACTGTGCAAAAAATTGGGATTTCCTGTTAGCTTCCCTTCCCGCAAGTCCTGGGTATCTCAGCAGGTTTCCAGTTTCTTCTAACAGAGTTTTTTTCCCTCTCATCTAGCTTTTTAAATGGTTCTCAGAGAGTATTGGTCAGGCTACAGCATGAGAGCCGGACTGGATGACATTCAAGAAACACTGATTTACTGTCTTATTGTACCTGTTCTTTCACTGAACTTTAACTTGTATCCCTCTAGCATAAGAGAAGAAACCAAACAAACACTATTTCACTTTAGCAGGCTCTGGAGTTGTGCTGTGGCAGAAAAATTCCCCTTAATCCTCAGCTTGGTCAGACCCTACCTCATTCCTGATACCACTTGGCTCTTCTTTTCATCTAGGAACCTCTAGACCCACCTGCAGGCGTGGCCTTATCCCTGATCTTGGACCAGTCCTGGGACTCATCAGCAGAAGGTGGAAGGCAGACAACCCAGGATAGCCCTGTGACCTCCAGCTTCAGGTCAGTCCTGCTACCAGGTGGGCTTACAGCTCATGTGATAGATAGGAGCACTTGCACGTTTTGGTGGGTCCAAAGCCTATACAATTTTAAGGGTCATCGTTAAGAAGGAGGATGCAAATTTATGAATATGAAATTAGGCATAAGGTCCTAGAAGGGGCCATGCAAGAGAGGAATCTTAAAACCCAACCTTGACTAACTGCCTCCTAATTCTGCCTCCTTACCTGATGTTCCGTCTTCATGAAAACAACTACTCTAGCAAGATCTATTTCTTCCACATAAGATTTGGGGCCCTGCCACTGACTTGAGTTCTAATTTGACATCTGGACTGAGTACATCCTTAAAAGTGTCTGGCAGGAAGAAATGTTTTAAGGTTTTCCAGGAAGAGGGACCATGGAGCCAGGAGAAGGCTCACAGATCAATGAGAGACACTGAAGATAGACCTTTAGATAAAGTATTAAAGGTGTTTATTGGGTATTTACTGTGGTTTTACACACACTCTCATCTGATTTTCTCAAGAACCCTAAGACATAGGTAGTACTTTGAAATCCCCACATTGTACATTTGAGAAAACTTCTCTAAGCCTTATTTATCCAAAGTCAGAAAATGTAGAAATGAAAGAACTGGGATATGAACTTTGACTCCAAAGTGATTCATTCTCTAAACTGCTTCAAAACAGAACCATTTTGTTATATTTATCGACAAAGGCCTGGCTCCGAGGTGGGCTGTACTGTCTGTGATGATATTAGAAAACTTGCTTTATGGTGCTGAGATGACCACAGGTCATACTTACACTGTTCTCCCTATTAGATGGAGATAATAAACTCTGTAGTCAGTGTTTTGCTTATAACAGCCATAGATCTCCTTACTTCAGACATTACCCCCCATTTTTTTTGTTCTGTCCCCATGGTTATGAATATATTTACACCATTGTTTAGTTACTTGTAAATCCAGTGTCAGAGAACTCTCCATTGGCATTATTCCAAATTTGTACCATAGTTTTTTTTAATGTAGATTATCATAGGGATACGTGCTCATGATCATTTCATGACTTATTACCAGAGGAATCAGTATCCCTCTAGCATAAGAAGAGAAACCCAACAA
Source organism: Mellivora capensis (assembly GCA_004024625.1). NCBI lineage: Eukaryota > Metazoa > Chordata > Mammalia > Carnivora > Mustelidae > Mellivora > Mellivora capensis. The sequence goes on from PISX010003953.1 coordinate 123,269, forward strand.
ACACTGTTTCACTTCAGCAGGCTCTGGAGTTGTGCGATTGCCTTTTGTCAGCTCTACTTATGTAATTCAGAAGAAGAGCACTTACCACTAGTTAACAGACTTTTTCAGGAGGGCCTGGGTGTGCAGCACCCTGCCAAATTTCCCATGAGTTATGGAGAAAAGCCATTTGTATTCTGAAATTGCAAATCAGCCAGGCAATCACCACACAGAAATAGCCCCCATGAAAATAAAGCAGTGCTATATTTGAAGCCTTAATCATGTATATTTATAGACCTGAGTTTAGTTCTATTTGGAAATTTTCACATTATACAGTAACATTGTGATTACCAACATCCTTAGTGGGGGAGGGGATGGGACTTTGATCCATTTACATTTTCTGAGTAATGGAGAGTTAGTCACCAAGAATTTTTCTGTCCAGCCTTTGCTAAATGCCTTTCAAAAATTGCTTCGGTGAGCTCATAAGGAGATGAGAAGGCCACCTAGGAGGTATTAGAGGTAGAAGGAGTAGGGGAAGTGTGTTCTCACTAGATTTGTCAGCAATGCATACAAATCCACCATTAGAGATTCAATCATGTGGCTTGGGACACTTTCCTACATTAAAATGAAAAGCATTTGGGTTGGCTAACATACTGTACATATTAGTGTCTTGGTACTCAGTATTGGTAAGTTTATCAGGACTTTCCCTGACAAAAGATTGGAAAAGATGGTAAATACTTGAGGGCTTTGTGTACCCCAGGATGAGACAGCGGTTTCACCTGTTTCCTGATGCTGCCCAGGGCCAGGTCTGGTGGTGACTATCTGCCCTTCTTTAGTGAATATGCATCACTGATCTGTGATGACTCAGCATTTTGTTCCCCCCGCCCCCCATCAGCAGAATGACTCATCAGCTTTTTCACCCTCACAACTGCTTCTGTGACATTCACTGTCTTCCCATCTCCTAGTCACTCATGCTGGTGAGAGAAGACATTTGGATCCCTGGAAGAATATTCTAGGCAGAGGGAATGGCAGGGTGAGGGCCCTGACCCAGGACCTGGTCCAGGGTGTTGAAAGAGAATGAGAAAGCAGTAGAAGGACAGGGAGGCTGGAGAGGAACCCATGTGGCATTTTCCAGTGAGAAAACTTAGAGTTGGCTTTGACTTCTTTCTCTGCCTCTGTCCTCTCATCTAGTCCTTTCTCAAGGGCTCTGACATATTTCTCACACTTGTGACCTCCTCTCCATTCCCATCACTACTGGATAAGATTGATTCCTCCCCAACCCTCCCCAACTCATAGCTTTTCCCAGATCTGTCCTCCACTTGCTGTTAGTTAGCCTTTTACACCACAAGTCGTTCCCCTCTTTGCCATCCTCCGTGGCACCTCGTTATCTATGGCCACACTATCCAATAGAACTATCCACAATGAAGGAAATGTCCTATAACCTGTACTAATGTCTGTATGTACCTTCGAAATGTGCTTAGTGAGACTGAGAAACTGAATTTCTAACTTTATTTAATTTTAGATCATGTAAATTACCACATGTTGCTAATGGCTACAGAATTGAACAGTGTGGCATTTCTATGGTTTTTGATCTTTTGAGAAAGTCATATTTGCCTTTGAGAATCTAATGAAAGCTTCATGTCCCTTTAATAGTTCAGTTACAATATTTTTCCAAGAATTCTAGTGGTTCATGATTCCACGGAGCCTGTCCATGTATGCCCCTTGTTAAGAGCACCTGGCCTACAGGGTAAAGTCCAGGCTCATCTCTGGGCCTAGAAAACAGAGAGCACATGAATAATGTCTTCAGTCTCAAGCTAAATTGAATGGGTCAATTGTCTTGACTTTTGGAAGCAGACTAGTTGGAGGGCTCAATGCTGATCAGGAAAAGAAGCCAGGGGGTTGTCTCAGAAGGGCGGTATTAAGTGTCAGGTGGCACAGAACTGGGAGTTGAGGGAAGCAGAAACAGATTGGAAATGTGGTGCCAGATGGGACAAAGCAACATGGTCTACCCTGGAGGTCATGAGTAAAGTGAGGTGCTGGTCCCACTGGGACACACTCATCTGCTTATAAGGGACTGTAGCCCCATCCATGTACTCAGTACCACCATCACACTGGGCCACTCTGTCACAGTTTCCCCAGAACAGCATGCTTCTACACCATTGCCAACATGGCCTCTTGCTAAAATGCTTTCTTTCCTGTTGACCTGGCAAACTTCTTATTCTACAAGGTCAAGTTCATCTCCTTTGTGATGCTTCCCTACCTATCTTCCTTGTGAAATCAGTCACTCTTCAGCCAGGCTCTTACCACCTCTCTCCCAGCCTCCTAGCACCCATGGTGGATTAGTAGTTTTGGAGTCAGGTAGACCTAAATGGCAAGTTGCTACGGTAGCTCTGCCACTTGCTAAGTTGTTGACCCTGAACCATAGTGCATTAGCTTTCTCATCTACATCATTGGGGATAATAAGACCTTTCTTGAAGAGTTGTTATGAGGATTAAATAAGGCATGATATGGGAACGGACTAGTATATGCCAGACCCAGAGTGGGAACTCAGTAAATGGCATCTGTCACTACAGTATTACTATCTATCTGAATGGAAGCAGCACCACCGGACGTTACCATGACTTGTCTACAGATGTTCTTCTCTCCCACATTAGACTGGATTCCAGAGTGGCTTTCCCGTTTCCAGAAGTTTAGAAGCCCACCTGCTATGAAAAAGGAGCATATGACTTGATTTCCTAGACAGAAAAGTCCTTGGCATCATTTATCTGGCTAAAAATGTTTAGGGTGCCCTAACTGTATACCACACCCTTCCATCGGACAGATTAATAGTATTATAAATATGTACCATCGAAACCTGCTTTATCATTTTGTTTAAAATGTTTGAAAAGGGGGTACCTGCGTGGTCAGTCAGTTAAGTGTCTGCCTTCAGCTCAGGTCATGATCCTGGGGTCCTGAGATCAAGTCTCACATAAGGCTCCTTGTTCAGTAGGGAGTCTGCTTCTCCCTCTGCCCCTCTCTCCATTTGTGCACATGTTCGTTCTCTCTCTCTCTCTCTCTTTACAATAAAGTAAGATGTTCAAAAAGATCTGGTCAAGAATGTTCTTTTCTAGCTCTGGTATTTTTGGAATGCTGTGCTTTGGCCATACCTTGGTTTAGCAGACTGATGTCAGACACAGTGCATGAGATGGGGCTGCCGTTGCCAGCTCTGTTCCTGTAAGGTGAGGGACACAGAGAAAGAAAGACACAGAGCAGGCATAAACTGAGTGGGGAAGAGACCTGAGAAAACCCTCAGCCCCACACTAGCTGCTCTTAGGTTGTGATTGCTTTTATTAATGAAACACACAATGGGTTCCCTCATATCAGTTCTGAAGGAAAAAACACAGCTCCTCAATTATTTTTTTCTTTTTTAAGAAATGACTAGAGACAGGGCTCCAAAAAAAGTTGAATGACTGCCCAGTGCTGACTCTTCACCCAGCTGCCACAGACCCAGCCAAGAGGGGGGCCTCCAGCATCTGCCCGTTAGCTACCTCCTGCTAAGCTAGTACTCCCTGGGGTAAGCCTGCTCAATGGCCTCTCTTCTGCTTGTGGTTCATGGCCCGGGGTCCTTCCTAGCGCCTGTTCTGCTCCTTCTTATCAGTCTTTGCTATAATCTCCCCAGCTCAGAGGCCTTGAACTTCTCACTGCTCTCCCCAGATCTGTCCCGATCCCCTTGTCCTCACTGGCCTGTTTTCTCCCCCCCACCCCAGCCTCAATGTCTCCATTCCCACATGGGACAGGGAGCCATCGCCCACCTTCCTTTTTCTTCCCACTCTGACTTTGGCTCAACAGAAATGTATTCTCCCTCCTTCGCCCGCTGGGATGGAGATGGCATCCAGTGGCATTTTAGATTGAGATATCACAAAGCACGAATCTGAATCCCAGCAGCCTTGGTTTAGCCAGACCTTTAAGGCCATTCTAGTCCTGAGCAGCTGTGATTAAACCCTGCCTGGAGCTTCCAACAAGAAAGACCTTGGCCATCATGGACTAACTAAAACATCTAAAATTTGACCACTGGGAGAAAAGAGGCACACATATTGACAGTTGTTCACATGGGGAGAGGAGCTGAGAGAGCTCATCAGCTAAGGTCTCCTGCTTGCTATGAGGGCCAAGCTTTGCTAGGATGTTATCACCTGCATTTCTTTTCAAGCCTGGGAAGCTGGCACAGCCCCATTCAACAAGCCAGCAGGGACGATTTACTGATCATGTGCTCACTTGTTTGGAGCACCTGAAGCACGCCAGCCATCCTGCAGCTTTGTATGTGGCTCAGGGCAGCCATCGGTCAGTACCTAGTAAGCACCAAACACTCACTCACCTGAACACAGTGAGATGCAGAAGAGTATCTTCAAGGTGGTGGATTTCCAGTTTGGTATCTTAGCTTCTCTGCAGGCCTTTTTTTTTTTTTTTTTTTAAAGGTTTCGTTTTTTTGTTTTAGAGAGAGAGTATGCATGGGGAGAGGAGCAGAGGGAGAGGGAAGGGAAACAGAGTGAATCCCAAGCAGACTCCACACTGAGCTGAAGGCAGAGGAGACCGATACTGGATACCTCTGTATTCCCTTTACAGTATAGATTGCCAGGGTATAAGATTGCCATTCTCAAAACAAACAAACAAACAAACAAAACCAAAAACAAAACAGCCCTTTGTCATTATTAAATTTTGTTGGAGTTAAACAACGTCATTGAGGTTATGTGTAGAAATCTGGATCTCCCTCTGCCATTTTTAAGAAGCCATACATAAAAGAATATATACATTGTGATTCCATTTTTATAAAATTCAAGAACATGGTGATAGGAATCTGTGGTGATTGGAATCAGAACAATAATTGCCTGTGGATGTAGAGATTGCCTGGAAGAGGGCTAAAGGAACTTTCTGGGGTGGAGATGTTCTATATCTTGATTGGTTACATGGATTATACATTTTTTAAAACTCGTCAAAATTACACACTTAAAAATGTTCAGATCAGATTTATAATTTTAAGATAAGATTTGTAGAAATTTAAATCAACTAAAAGGAAAAATTCCTCAAGCTCTTAGGTTACTGCAATGGATAGCTATTTTCTAGAACAGCCCCTTTATCAGAGCACATTCTTTATATATATATATATATTTTTTTTTCATTCCAGTATAGTTAACATGCAGTGTTACATTCATTTCAGGTGTACAATAAAGGGATTCGAGAGTTCCATATATCACTCAGTGTTCATCAAGATAAATGTTCTCTTAATCCCCTTCACCTATTTTACCTGTACTACCACCCATCTTCTCTGTAACCATCTCTTTGTTCTCTGTAGTTAAGAATCTGTTTTAGGATTTCTCTCTTTCTCTCTTTTTTTCCCCCCTTGTTCATTCATTCATTTTATTTCTTAACTTCCACGGAGGAGTGAAACCATATGGTTTTTGTCTTTCTCTAACTGACTTATTTCACCTAGCATGATACTCTCTAGATCCACCCATGTTGTTGCAAATGGCAGGATTTCATTCTTTTATTTCTTGTATATATACACCACATCTTCTTTATCCATTCATCTGTTGGTGGACACTTAGGTTGCTTCCATTTCTTGGCTATTGTAAATAATGTTGCAATAAACATAGAGATGCTTGTATCCCTTTGAATTAGTGATTTTT